>JASEVX010000005.1:28229119-28257979 GCA_031761405.1 Serripes groenlandicus
CCGCTTCCAAATATTTCCCGCGTAAACTTATTCCCAGGACTAGGGAAGATATGTGTTTTGGGGCTATATACCGATGGATTTCACCAAACATCGAGTTGTCTGTAGTTACCTTTAGTCTAAGAAGCAGTTTGTGTAGCCCCTTTACAATGATGGTCAAATTATAACTGTAAATATCCATTAAACGCCACCCTTTCCTTATCGAATTGTATCTAGCCCGTTCGGGCCGTTCGGGCTAGATACAATTCGATAAGGAAGATATGTGTTTTTGGGCTATATACCGATGGATTTCACCAAACATTAAGTTGTCTGTAGTTACCCTAGGTCTAAAATGCACTTTGTGTAGCCCCTTTACAATGATGTTCAAATTATAACTGTAAATATCCATTAAACGCCACCCTTTCCTTATCGAATTGTATCTAGCCCGTTCGGGCCGTTCGGGCTAGATACAATTCGATAAGGAAGATATGTGTTTTGGGGCTATATACCGATGGATTTCACCAAATATCGAGTTGTCTGTAGTTACCTTTAGTCTAAGAAGCAGTTTGTGCAGCCCCTTTACAATGATGGTCAAATTATAACTGTAAATATCCATTAAACGCCACCCTTTCCTTATCGAATTGTATCTAGCCCGTTCGGTCCGTTCGGGCTAGATACAATTCGATAACGAAGATATGTGTTTGTGGACTATATACCGATGGATTTCACCAAACATCAAGTTGTCTGTAGTTACCCTAGGTCTAAAAAGCACTTTGTGTAGCCCCTTTACAATGATGTTCCAATTATAACTGTAAATATCCATTAAACGCCACCCTTTCCTTATCGAATTGTATCTAGCCCGTTCGGGCCGTTCGGGCTAGATACAATTCGATAAGGAAGATATGTGTTTTGGGGCTATATACCGATGGATTTCACCAAACATCGAGTTGTCTGTAGTTACCCTAAGTCTAAAAAGCACTTTGTGTAGCCCCATTACAATGATGTTCAAATTATAACTGTAAAAATCCATTAAACGCCACCCTTTCCTTATCGAATTGTATCTAGCCCGTTCGGGCCGTTCGGGCTAGATACAATTCGATAAGGAAGATATGAGTTTTGGGGCTATATACCGATGGATTTTACCCACAGCGAGTTGTTTTGTAGTTGCCCTTGCTCTAAAAAGCACTTTGTGTAGCCCATGTAAAATGATGGTCAAATCGTAACTGTATATATCCATTAAACACCACCCTTTCCTTATCGAATTGTATCTAGCCCGTTCGGGCCGATCGGGCTAGATACAATTCGATAAGGAAGATATGAGTTTTGGGGCTATATACCAATGAATTTTACCCTCAACGAGTTGTGTTGTAGTTGCCCTTGCTCTAAAAAGCTCTTTGTGCAGCCCATTTACAATGATGGTCAATTCGTAACTGTATATATCCATTAAACTCTACCCTTTCCTTATCGAATTGTATCTAGCCCGTTCAGGGCGTTCGGGCTAGATACAATTCGATAAGGAAGATATGTGTTTTGGGGCTATATACCGATGGATTTCACCAAACATCGAGTTGTCTGTAGTTACCCTAAGTATAAAAAGCACTTTGTGTAGCCCCTTTACAATGATGTTCAAATTATAACTGTAAATATCCATTAAACGCCACCCTTTCCTTATCGAATTGTATCTAGCCCGTTCGGGCCGTTCGGGCTAGATACAATTCGATAAGGAAGATATGAGTTTTGGGGCTATATACCGATGGATTTTACCCACAGCGAGTTGTTTTGTAGTTGCCCATGCTCTAAAAAGCCCTTTGTGTAGCCCATGTACAATGATGGTCAAATCGTAATTGTATATATCCATTAAACACCACCTTTTCCTTATCGAATTGTATCTAGCCCGTTCGGGCCGTTCGGGCTGTTGGGGCTAGATACAATTCGATAAGGAAGATATGTGTTTTGGGGCTATATACCGATGGATTTCACCAAACATCGAATTGTCTGTAGTTACCTTTAGTCTAAGAAGCAGTTTGTGTAGCCCATTTACAATGATGGTCAATTCGTAACTGTATATATCCATTAAACTCTACCCTTTCCTTATCGAATTGTATCTAGCCCGTTCAGGCCGATCGAGCTAGATACAATTCGATAAGGAAGAATGAGTTTTGGGGCTATATACCAATGGATTTTACCCACAAAGAGTTTTTTTGTAGTTGCCCAAGCTCTAGAAAGCCCTTTGTGTAGCCCATGTACAATGATGGTCAAATCGTAAATGTATATATATATTAAACATCACCCTTTCCTTATCGAATTGTATCTAGCCCGTTCGGGCCGTTCGGGCTAGATACAATTCGATAAGGAAGATATGTGTTTGGGGGCTATATACCGATGGATTTCACGAAACATCGAGTTGTCTGTAGTTACCTTAAGTCTAAGAAGCACTTTGTGTAGCCCCTTTACAATGATGGTCAAATTATAACTGTAAATATCCATTAAACGCCACCCTTTCCTTATCGAATTGTATCTAGCCCGTTCGGGCCGTTCGGGCTAGATACAATTCGATAAGGAAGATATGTGTTTTGGGGCTATATACCGATGGATTTCACCAAACATTAAATTGTCTGTAGTTACCCAAGTCTAAGAAGCACTTTGTGTAGCCCCTTTACAATGATGTTCAAATTATAACTGTAAATATCCATTAAACGCCACCCTTTCCTTATCGAATTGTATCTAGCCCGTTCGGGCCGTTCGGGCTAGATACAATTCGATAAGGAAGATATGTGTTTTGGGGCTATATACCGATGGATTTCACCAAACATCGAGTTTTCTGTAGTTACCTTTAGTCTAAGAAGCAGTTTGTGTAGCCCCTTTACAATGATGGTCAAATTATAACTGTAAATATCCATTAAACGCCACCCTTTCCTTCTCGAATTGTATCTAGCCCGTTCGGGCCGTTCGGGCCGTTCGGGCCGTTCGGGCTAGATACAATTCGATAAGGAAAGGGTAGTGTTCAATGGATATATACAATTACGATTTGACCATCATTGTAAATGGGCTACACAAAGGGCTTTTTAGAGCAAGGGCAACTACAAAACAACTCGTTGTGGGTAAAATCCAATGGTATATAGCCCAAAAACTCATATCTTCCTTATCGAATTGTATCTAGCCTGAACGGCCTGAACGGGCTAGATACAATTCGATAAGGAAAGGGTGGCGTTTAATGGATATTTACAGTTATTATTTGAACATCATTGCAAAGGGGCTATACAAAGTGCTTTTTAGACTTAGGGTAACTACAGACAACTCGATGTTTGGTGAAATCCATCGGTATATAGCCCAAAACACATATCTTCCTTATCGAATTGTATCTAGCCCGAACGGCCCGAACGGGCTAGATACAATTCGATAAGGAAAGGGTGGCGTTTAATGGATATTTACAGTTATAATTTGACCATCATTGTAAAGGGGCTACACAAACTGCTTCTTAGACTAAAGGTAACTACAGACAACTCGATGTTTGGTGAAATCCATCGGTATATAGCCCCAAAACACATATCTTCCCTAGTCCTGGGAATAATTTTACGCGGGAAATATTTGGAAGCGGTGTTGAGGTACGTAGGATACCGAATGTTTCATCCGCATTGAAAAAAAGTACGCGGATTTAAGTTAAATCCGCGCACTTTTTTTTTTCAGTTTGATGTTTTGGCAACCATGAAAAAAAGATGCGCGTTTTTATTTGTAAAATTTCGCATCTTTTTTCGACAAAATTCTGCTGGATTCTCTATAGAATCCTATATAAACAGCCTTAAAAAAAAGTGCGCGGATTTAAGTTAAATCGGCGCGTTTTTTTTTTGCCCACGATAAGAGGCCGTCCACAGAAAAACACGCTGGCCCCAACAGGACACCGTACAAAATACACCGAAATCGTGTTTACCGCGATATTAATGAAAGTGACAATGCTGCAGCGAAAAAGAACGAATCAGATTTTATCTGGTTTAAATCTTTTCATGTCTGCATTTTGCGATGACAATTGCACTCAAAGTTAACTTTGAATCAAGTATGCGCAATCATAGAGGCAACTTTCAGCGATATTTGCGAAAAACAAAATGCATAAATGATTGAAAATGAAAGATGATCGAAAATGACAAAAAACAACTATTAGAAGAGCGTCAGACGAAGGCATAGTCAAATAGAAAGATATTATACTGAACATGAAAGTCAGATTATTAAAAACAAAGCAACTGAATAGTTAGGATGATTAAAAATTGAGATGCCATCTATCTGACAAAAGGATAAAATAAATAATACTTTACTTTAGATGAATGGTCCTGTCCAGAGTCGGTGCGCGGCCGTTAACGAAATTTACAAACTGGACTAAATTGTGATCGGTTTTAAACGCGTTAGTGAATACGGACTAAATCTAAAACACCGGGAATACAAAAAGTGGACTTAATATTTAGATTTAGTCAAACATCTAAATTTAAAAGTTTGGTGAATACTACGTAATATATCATAGGATGTAAGGAACCAGACTACATTTAGTGCTTTTTTTGGTTCCCAGTTTGAGATCATATTGAAATAATAAAGCGTATGAGGCAGCTAACCAGTTCAAAAGAATGGTTCTCTATTTTACTGTTTAGACTAGATACAGTATGCATTAAATTAATAAACTAGCCTTTGTCCTTTTTTTAAATTTGTCAAACTCACACATGTATATAGAGTGTAAAAGGGATGTTTTAAAAGCAATTTACCTTAAATCAATATACTTAGTAAGGACAAAGAGAAATCCCAATATGTGGTCTCACTGGCAGGTCTATATATCTCCTTGTGCTAAATTTCAAAGCATTCCTACAGGAAGCCGCCTACTGGCGGCTTCCAATTAGACGACAAGAGAAAAGTGATGCAACGCATCAATGTTGCTTTAAATCCATACAGCAGTTATGCATAACACTTACATTATAGTAGTTAAAAAACCAGTTATCAACTGAGGAGCATATTGGAACATCAGGGGTGAGGTCATGTGAAAATGTATCATACTTGCATTTTTTTGTCAACAAAGTGAATGTCCTTCATTGAAATATCATATTTTTAAGCCTTTCATTGTTTATGATCAATCTCCATTCTAAGGTAAGTTGACCATACACACAGCCAACTAATTATTGATCATAAACAGTAATGGAAATGAGTAATATTGCCAATCATTAGTCTTAGTATGTATACAGTGCTTTCATTAAGGAATAATTATAAGATTTGTGAATTCCACATACACTTTTCAAGATGTTTGTCAGAATATTTGAACTTTATTATTTATAAATAAAACCATAAAACAAACAATTTAGGATTTGCGTGCAATAGCACGTCATTTTATCTTTCCCCCATTAAAGTCAACATTGGACACCTTTGCAGCAATCTACTTTTAAATAAATGAGAAAAGGGTTAAATTACTGAAGCCATGATTTTCTCTTTTTCTCAAAATGATATTAGCTTGGCATCCTAATTATATCATACTTCGAAAAATGTTAAAATGCAGCCCAATATTTATAAATTAGACCACCCTCGAAATATAATATTAGCTAAACAGTTAAATTTCATTGGAATTGTAGTATAATTTCAAACTTGATTTCGAACAAAAACTGAACCCTACAACATTAACTACTCATATTTTAAAATTATATTATGATGAGCCTCTTGTGTCAATGATGCATAACAATATGCAGATCGCAAGCAAAACGCCTGTAGGGAATCTAATGACACATTTAAATTTGTCAAGGACGAAATAATTGTGTACGAAAGTCCCGATTCGTGACCCATTCAACTTCGCAGAGTTGTCGTTCTTTACACTCTCTTTATTGCGCGGGTGCATCAGCACCAGAACATATAATAATTGTGTTTAGAACTACCAATGGTGCAATGGGTAATGGGCTTGCGCATGCGCCGTGTTAATCATATTGATCGAGCATGCGCCGTATTTTACCGTCAGCTCTTACTGATTCGCGTTCGAGTTCGCAAAAGAAAATTTAGATTATTGAACCAGTCTATTTATATGCGAGTAGTTTTATATAATTAAAATGTAAATTAAAACCATAGTGTAACGTGTACCTGCGTTAAGCCATCGCGGGTCACCCATCCAGGCACTAATACCAGAGCGGAGTCTATGTAACCTCACTGGGAACCACCTGGGTTTTGATGGGAAGATTTTCATAAATGCGAAGTTATTGTGCTAATGTTTGCGATTTTCAGAAAAAAGGACGCGCATGCGCAGACAAATGTTTACAATAATTTTGGGAGATCGAGGTCAACACGTTTGGAAAAGGTATTTTTGTTTTCATTTTACATATTCAACTAAAAAACTATTGTTATCTTATATTTATATCATATATTTAAAAGCGGGTTTCGTGAGTTTCGAATCGAACAGTATTTCTTACGCCATAAAATGCTGATTCCCGCGTTAACATCCAATTGCTGCATCTTGCAGCAACTCTTGTAGGTAGAAAGTGTTCGTTCAAAGTTATTTTTCTATTAAAACCAGTTTTATCTCAGTTTGTTCTTTTTCTTCATTTGTTTCGAACCAAATAAACAATTTTTAATCACCTATAATCAACTATTTGTAAGTGAGTGTAAAGGACGGCTCTCTGCAAAGGAGATTGCTCTACGCGGTTGGTATTCGCTAGTCACGTGATCAACAGTTTTAGCTTAGAAACAGTTCATATTCATACATGGATAAACATTATTAAATGCATTTTCACAAATCAAAACATCTCTTTGAACATAAAAATAACATTCAGTAAGTTAAAATTGCTTTTGGAAGGAGAATTCGACGTGATTTTTATCTCGATATTGACACATTACACTCTGCTGCAAGTCTTATAGGGACTGTTTTTTCTTCGTAAATTAAACAAACAAAAAACATAAATGCGAGTCAAAATAAAGAAACTGCAAATATAGTAGGTTTTACGAATACCGTGTTATCACGAATACCAAGGTAAACACAAAACCGGTGTTTTCTTTGTTGCGCGCGCACAACTGGATGCCGTATGATTCCATCAGGAAACCCCGTTATCACGACTTTCAAATGCTACAATTTTTTTTTCCAGAAAAATCAATATTCTCAGAAATTACGACACATCATGATTGTTACCCATAATAAAAAGAAAATCTTACATGCCCTGACCCCTCACCAACAAAATCGTCATTTTTTTTAGTAGAAAACCTGTTGTTGATTTTTTCTTTCACATTTGAACATGTTGTGTATTAACTGCTTATGACATGATAGGAATTTTAAGTCACATGATTACATTCCGTGAAGATTTCACGAGTAAAGAAAACATGGAAGAAATTAAAGACCAAAATTCTAAAAAAAAAAAGGTCATGTATGTTTGTGGTGGTTATGGATTTTAACATATGCTATTTTTAAACTTCTAAATCATATACTGTGTTACAATAATTAAGGATGTTATTATAAGGACTAAAAAAATAACAAAAAATGGGTCATTTTTTGAAAATATGATTAAATTATGCCAATAAGAAAATTTAACAAATTGATTCTGAAAATATCGTGTAAATAAGTTCATAGTTTGGAACAGTTAATAAATTAACATTTAAATTAAATATAATTGTTCTAGTGACAAATGTTTTATATGATAATCATTTTCACATTAAATCTCACTATCTTGTAAAGAGTTGATACAACAGGCCCACTATACTAATGCATTTTGTAATTACACCGGTGAGTGATTGCCTCCCTTGAATGTCAATTTCAAAATGGGTGCAGATGGACTCAATTTTTGGAACTTTGCACAGAAGTGAATGATTATTTTGTGTAAGTTAATGATCAAGGACATATAACGGAACGAGTGACACTGGATATAATTTAAAGTTAAGTTTGCTTTATTATTATTATTTTTTTTTTAAATGTAAGTACACCGATAATAGGGAGTCCCATCCTACTTAAAACGTCGACTCGGAATATTTATTTCATTTTAGATGTGTTTTATAACTTAGTGTTTTTAAACAAACGCCATTGTAATACGTCCAAGACATTTAAATAATTTAAATTAGTTTTTTCTAATCCTCTCATGTCATTTCCGAAAAGCTAAACATAAGTCGCGGGCTAATAATCAGCCGCGTCAAAAACGCGGGAATACTGGTTGGTACCTTTATGTAAAATATTCAAAGTCGGTAACCAGTAGTAATTTGATTGTCGTAAATGTACGTTGTCGTCGAAAAAAATGTTTTTTTTAGAAATTGAAACATTTGTGCTTATTTTATTTGGATATTTGAAGATCTTTCTTAAAAGTTACATTTTAATCCTAGTTACGTGAAACATGCTTGTGTATTTTCAAAGTTTAAAAAATTCGACTATCGTAAACCGTCATGCAGCAATGGCCATAGAAAAATGTTTGAAGAAAGAAATGTAGAAAGCGTTAATTTTTACTCGACTGGACTTGTGAATCCAAACTATGTCTCTGCTTCCAGGTAGATTTTACAATATATTGAACGTCTAATTCATATTTTGAGCATATCATTTGATATTTCATTTGCTTTGGACCCGCTGAAATGTCAACTCTGGTATCGTCTTCTTGAATACGAGTTAATATTTGCGATTGCGTTTAATCCGCAAACTCTAAAAGACCACGACAACTGTTCCCTGAGTATTACCATTTAAAAGAAAGCCCAACGGTTGTTTCGCATATGATTTCAGTTATATGGCTGAGAAAAAAGATCCCATTTTTCAACTTTCATTCATCAGTCAATTTATTGCTTGAAATTAAGTTTATTTTTGTTTCCATGAAACAAGATTTCAGCTTCTACTAACCAAGTTTTATGGCTAATGTTTCACATGTTTTGATTATAATTCATATACCTAGATCAATCTATATCCATCAATTAAACAGCACTTTGTTATCGTATGTAGGGTTGGAGTGGTTACCAGAGTTTTCTTCGGAAAATTGGTAATATAGAAGTATACAGTATACCTAGTAACCTACTCCATTCAATGTCCTTGGTGTGAACAATCTACCCATTAACCATTTAATTGGTTAACAACATTTAACATATATATATATATCCTATATGAATTATGATTTTTATTTGTTTAAGGTATGTTGGCAAATAATCAAGTATAAACTGTATATTCCAAAGAAATGTTTTCACAGATGGTTAAAACATAATCCCAAGTGAATGACAGAAATATATCAAATCAATTTTCAAGTACAAACAGGGTGATATGTTCCGTCCCACAAGAAAACCAACATTGTGGACTGCATAAAGTATCGACCCGGATCAGCCAAAGCATGCCATGCAGGCTAACCCTGACAGACAATTTTTCGCCTCCTGTGGATTTTCTGTTTCAGGAATCATTACTCTATAACTCTATCCCCCTGTGTCAGCCCTGATTAGCCTGCGTGGACTGCGCAGGCTGATCTGGGTCGATACATTACGCAGAGACCATAATGTTGGTTTTCTTGTGGAACAGCTCATATATGTTCAACAACAAGATATCAAGTAGTCAACAAGATGTGAATCTCAAATATAAATACAGCATCATTAAGTAAATAATATAGTCTTATTTAATAATTCTTTATTTTATCAATACCAATCAATTAATCAGGTCATTGATGTTAACAGGCAAAATAACTGTGACAAATCATTTTTTTGTCAGCAGTCTGCTTAGAAAGACGGTCACCAGATGCCAATGGCATGGCATCTAAAATTCAGATATAACCTATAAACATGTCAGATTGCAGGTTTTCAAAATGTTTCCAAATTATGTTACTGAAATGTTATGTAAAATGATATGTCAAAATTCTTTCAGTCATGCATTTGCATCCACATTTATAAGTTATAACGGATGATGACTCATTCTGATGAGAACAGAATTCATAGAAATGAGCTTTGTAATTGTATTAACCCTTTCCCACATATAGATGCCTCTGCAGCAGACCACTTTTGAAATCAAAACAAGCAATTTTTCCTATTGCCATAATGTTTTCAATTTTTTTCAGTAAATATACCCTCATTTATAGGGATTTTTGTTGACATGTTTCCATATTCATCTGTTGCAGATTTGTTGTATGTGGGAAAGGGTTATATACAAAGATAATAACAGAGTCACTGTGATTGCTAGTCAAAACTATTCTAAATTTTAAACGAAAGAGTCATTCAATTTATTCCTATTTGATTTATTTTTCATATTATTTGTATAGGACCTCAATAACTTCAATGTCTGAGTTATATGTTGACGAAACTGTCTGCACCGTAATGGCTTTTTTAAAATTCCTTGAATGTCTGTCTGATTTTCAGATTAGGTTACATTCATGGAACTGAATTTGGCTGTTACATTTCCCTCTTGTACATGCCTTATGACGCATTTGCATCAGATGACTCTTGAAAACTTTGTGGTGTTTGGTGTTACATTGAAACAACCAATTGCAAGCATCTAGTCCAATCAACAAAATGAGAAATATATTATTTAAGTTAAGAAAAATTAGATTATTTTTTTCCCTGATCAAATTTTGAAATGAGGAGCAATCCAGCAACACAATGGGCAAACATATGTATTCTTCTTCTACCATTTATTGCCCACATTCAACATGTTAAATATAAGTATGGCAAGTTTTGGGCATGGTTAAAAACAGGATAAAAAGATACAAGGGAAAATTATTCAGGGCTTCTGCTAGTCTCTAAAATCCAAGAGTCATTGACCCCTAAGCCAAAAAGTTCAGGGGTTGAAATATTTTTTTCAATAGTTAATGGAACAATCATGAGGATGTTGGAAAAAAAACCTATTGACCCCTTGCCCAATGGAACAATCATGAGGATGTTGGAAAAAAAACCTATTGACCCCTTGCCCTGATATCATATTTGGACTTTTTATCTACCACCGACATAAGGCCTGATTACCTAACAAAATATTATCTTATATTTTGATCCCCTACTTTTTGAAATTCCCCCTATATTATAATGAGTATATTACCAAATCATTCCTGATAAGATATACTAAATCGTAATGGAACTCAGTTGCCATCAAAAGCTTTACCCTAGATAATTCAGACTTTCTGAAATGTTGAAAAGTTTGTCTGGCCTTTGGTCTGACAGGAAAATAAATCATGTTCGTTTGACATAAAAAAAAAAGCAGGATAAAAACTCAAATTACTTATTTCAATAACATTTCTTTTTCCATGCCAATGGACAACAGTTACGATGCAATAGCAATCTACTTGTCCCACATTAAAATTACCCAAGTTGGAATTTTAGAATTTTGCATTGTAATCGTGCACCCACTGCATGATGATTACTTGTCAAGTTGTGTCACCTGCGCTGGCAAAGGGGAGATCTGTCAGTTGTCTGTACATCACACTCTCACTTGTTGACATATTCATAGGCCCTTTCCCTCACACAACATTTCTGCAGCAGCCGACTTTGAACATGTTTTGTTAAAAAATAGAGACTCTATAACTGAACGGATAACCTATGACTAAAAGTGGAAAACATTGTGACAATTTCTCCTTCTGCCACAATGTTTTCAAAAAGCTGTCTGCTGTAGAGGCGTCAAAAAGCGTCTGTATGAGGGAAAGGGTTAAAACACTCGAGATTGTTTTCTCTATTAATGACTTTCGTCTCATGTATTTTTTCAGCTCTTGATGATAGTGAAAACAATGTAAGCCATGGTTGGACTTCTTCTAGATTTGGAATGGAACCTACTTTACCAACTCAAGAAGGATCATCGAATATCTATCATCATCTGATCAACCAAAATAATGCAGGCACTGTGCCAGATGCTGTTGTTGAAGAGTAAGCTGTTATATTTTTCATTTTTTTCTTTTTCCCATATTATTGAAACCCACAAATGTGGTGTGTGACATCCACTCTTCAGGGGCGTAGCTTTGCAATAATCAATGTGTAGGCCGTCTCGTGAGAAAATCAACATTGTGGATTCTGCGTAAAGTATCGACCTGGATCAGCCTAAGCATGCCACACAGGCCTACCCGGATTTTCTGTTTCAGGAATAACTACTCTATACATCTATCCCCCTAAGAAGGAATGTGTCGGCCGGATCAGTCTGCATGGACAGCGCAGGCTGATCTGGTTGAAACATTACGCAGATGTCTATCCCCACAGCTGTATTTTGGGGCATTTTGAGAAAAAAATGTATAGGCACGTACCTACAGTGCCTAAAGGGAGCTACGCCCCTGCTCTTCATGAAAGTTTATCAGTAATATCTTGGCCAATTTCGAAAGTGGGTCATGTGAGGTCAAGAACTCGTTCAGAAGGTCGAATTGAATGAGAATCTTGTTAACAATCGAGAGGCCGCATTTTTAACTTTGTCAGACTGTTTGTCCTGATGACTTCTAGGCCAAGTTACAATATGGTTCAGGTCATGTAAAACACTAGGTCAGTAGGTTGAATTGAATGAAATCTTGTTAACACTGAAACTTCATTGTTATATTGAGCATGTTGAAACTTTGTCAGAATAATTGTTTTGATGGTATCTAGGTTCAGTTTGAACATAGGTCATGTCCTCAGGGGTGTAAAAATGAAGGATCGGGCGAGTACAAAATTCTAGGCGCTAGTCCAACAGGGTTTTCAAGCAAGATATTTAAAATCAATAGACATTTTGCAAAATATTCGTTCATGTCCTTAATCATAATGATAATATGCCTTACTTAGCTTGTTCTCTCTCTTTCTGTCTATACATTTATTCCCTTGACAAGTGCCCATCAAATCATCCGTGAAGTTGCATATAGAGCCAACAGTTGCTCGTTTCTAGTCATGATGCCCAATGAAGATGCTTTCGTTATCGTAACAATAAGTAATTTTCCTTTCACATTTATCTGACAGGCACAATCAACGTTATCATGATGTTAACATCATAGACAGCTATTGCAATGATTAAATAAATCATATTTTACATTGAATTGAGACTCTCATCAGCGAAAAATTTAAAATGTCCGCCATTTTTTTTCATTCCAACACATGGTTAAATTGACTAGACGAAATGGATAAAACGAATTAAACGAAATTTCACCCAAATCCCTATCGTTTTTGTATGAAATAGTTATTTAATTATTTTGTTAAAAATTTGATTCAGTTAAATATCACAATCGGTAAAAAAGCAACATTTGAATGAATTTACTGCACAT
This sequence comes from Serripes groenlandicus, assembly GCA_031761405.1. Taxonomy (NCBI): domain Eukaryota; kingdom Metazoa; phylum Mollusca; class Bivalvia; order Cardiida; family Cardiidae; genus Serripes; species Serripes groenlandicus. The sequence goes on from JASEVX010000005.1 coordinate 28,242,232, forward strand.
AAAATGTTGCGATTTGTTTAAAAATGTAAACAGAAGTTAAAATTATGCTAAATCGAACACTTTAAAGGTTCCCTCGATACATCATGTCTAAACAAACAAGCATAAGTACCTTCTTTGGCGGTATAGGTGGTGGGAATGACGAAAAACAAGAGAAAGAAAAACAAAAAAAAGCCTTAGATAAAAGAAAATCAATAATAAACAGTTGAATTTAAGGGCGAGTGCATTTTTCAAATCACTAGTCCTACAAGGCAAGTAGCATTTGAAAAATATTTAAACCCCTGGTCCTGTCAAAATCTAGGTCACTATGCCAAATCTGAGAAAAATCTAGGTAACACTCTAAGAGAGAACACGTTTTGCTTCAGCAGCTTGAAACTTTGTCAGGATGTTTGTTTTGATGATATCTAGGGTCATATTTGATCAAAAACTAGGTCACTAGGCCAAATTGAAGGAAAATATTGTAACACTCTGGAAGCACGTAGTGCAGGGTGAGCTATTGTTATCAGTTGTCGTTAGTCTGTCTGTTTACATTTTCCAATGGACCAATTTAAAAAAAAATCACATGAATGTTCTTCAGGTGGTCCTGTTTTAAAGCTTATCAAAGAATTAAATGTCATGCAGAACTTAGGTTGCTGTGGCTTCAGAAAAAAGGGGAAAATGCCAAAACTTAAAAAATCTTCTTGTCAAAAAATACTGGCCCGATTTCAAATTTATTTTGCACACATAAATTTCATTTGGAGACATTGTACCAAGATTGTTAAAATTCTTCCGATCCGTTGAAAAACATGGCTGCCAGCAGAAGGAGCTTGTTTTCCTTATATAAATATGTGTATAGAGAAAGCTTAAAAAATCTTCTTGTCCAAAAGAACTTGCCTGATTTGAATATAATTTGGCACAATAGTTCATGGTTTGATCCTGTACCAAGACTGTTCAAATTATTCTGATTTGTTGATTTCTAGGTGTCATCATGCTCCTTGTTAACTTAAGCATGTTCAAACTATGTCAGAAAATTTATCTTAAAGATTAAATTCAAATATATATATCATGTTGATCGAAATCTAGGTCACTTGGCCAATTTGAAGAAAATCTTGTCAACACTAAGATACCTCATTTTTTGCTTTAGCAGCTTTAAACTTTGTAGGAATGTTTAGTGTGCCCCCTTTTAAGAAGAGGGGTATATTGCTTTGCACATGTTGAACAGTCTGTCGGTAGACCAAAGCTTGTCCGACTATGGTCCTCAAACTTGACTTGGAGGTTGGGGATGACTAGTAGTAGACGAACCTTATTGATTTTGAGGTCATCAGGTCAAAGGTCACAGTGACCTTGAATGCGAAAAGCTTGTCCGAGTGATAACTCAACATTGCCTGCACCCATGACAACCAAACTTGACATTGAGGCTGGGGGTGACCAGTAGATGACCCCTATTGATTTTGAGATCATTGGGTCAAAGGTCAAGGTCACTGACCTTGAACCTGAAAAGCTTGTCCAAGTGATAACTCGACTTTGCCTGCACCCATGGCCCTCAAACTTGACATGTAGGCTGGGCCTGACCAGTTAATGACCCCATTGATTCTGAGGTCATGGGGGTCAAAGGTCAAGGTCACAGTGACCTTGAACCTGAAAAGCTTGTCCGAGTGATAAATCGATATTGCCTGCACCCATGGCCCTCAAACTTAACATGGAGGCTGGGGATGACCAGTAGATGACCCCTATTGATGTTGAGGTCATTGGGTCAAAGGTCAAGGTCACAGTGACCTTGAACATGAAAAACTTGTCCAAGTGATAACTCGACATTGCATGCACCCATGACCCTAAAACTTAACATGGAGGCTTGGGATGACTAGTAGATGACCCCTATTGTGAGGTTATAATGGGGCATAATGTTTGAAATAACAAATATCTAGGCCAAATTTGAATATGGGCCAACTTGGGTTTAAAAAAGGTCACTACGCCAAATTGAAGGAAAATGTCAAAAGATTTTTTGAATTTTTGAGAATAATTGTCTTGAAAATACAGTATCTAGGCTAAGTTAAAATGAAGGCCATGTATGGTAAAAAAATAGTTCACTAGGCCAATTTGAAGGAATTGTTTTTAACACTCTGGAAGCCATATTCTTAACTTGAGCAATTTGAAATTTTGTCAGAATGATTATCTTGATAATATCTAAGCAAAGTTAGAATAAGGCTCATGTCATGTAATAACCAAGGTCAGTTGGCGTCCGCATTACACCTTAGTTAAGGTTTTGCATGCAAGTACATTATATTTCACCATAGCTCAGTTACTACTAGATGTATTGCATTTGAACTTTCTACAATTCTTTCCAACTACCACACCTATGTAAATAATCAAGTTTGATAACTCTATCCTGCATTTAATGCAAGTTATTGCCCTTTTTAGCTTTGCTCAAGGTGAGTTATTGTGATCGCCTTTTGTGCGTCGTCCATCGTCCGTCAACTTGTTCTCAGTAACCAGTGTGTCAATTTGGATGAAACTTCACAGAAAGCATCCTCTCAATGACCTCACCAGATTTCCTTAAAAATTTTGGGATCCATGCAGAATTCTGGTTTCCATGGCAACGAAATGAAAAAAACTTTCAAAATTCTTCTTCTCCCAAACTGGTTGGCATATTTTCAAATAATTATGTAGAAATGTTCCTTGTATGACCCTCTATGAGATTCCTTAAAGCCATGTTGATTGGTCGAAAAACATGGCCGCCAGGGGGGGGCAGGGCTATTTTGCCTTATATGGCTATAGTGAAAACTCAAAAAATCTTCTCCTCCTAAAGTGTCAGGCATATTTTCAAATAAGTATGTAGAAATGTTCCTTGTATGACCCTCTATGAGATTCCTTAAAGCCATGTTGATTGGTCGAAAAACATGGCCGCCAGGGGGGGTGGGGCTATTTTGCCTTATATGGCTATATTGAAAACTTAAAAAATCTTCTCCTCAGAAAGTGTCAGGCCGATTTTCAAATAATTTTGTAGAAATGTTCCTTGGATGACCCTCTATCAGATTCTTTCAAGCCAAGTTGATTTGTCGAAAAACATGGCCGCCAGGGGGGTTGGACTATTTTTCCTTATATGACTATAGTGAAAACTTAAAAAATCTTCTTCTCCGAAAGTGTCAGGCCGATTTTCAAATAATTTTGTAGAAATGTTCCTTAAGTGACCCACTTTCAGATTCCTTCAAGCCATGTTGATTGGTCAAAAAACATGGCTGCCAGTGGACAGGGCTATTTTGCATTATATGGCTAAAGTGAAAACTTAAAAAATCTTCTCCTCAGAAAGTGTCAGGCCGATTTTCAAATAATTTTGTAGAAATGTTCCTTGGATGACCCTCTATCAGATTCTTTCAAGCCAAGTTGATTTGTCGAAAAACATGGCCGCCATGGGGGTTGGACTATTTTTAGCTCACCTTAGCTTTGCTCAAGGTGAGTTATTGTGATCGCCTTTTGTCCGGCGTCCGTCGTCCGTCGTGCGTCGTGCGTCGTCCGTCGTGCGTCAACTTCTTCTCCTCAGTAACCAGTGGGTCAATTTGGATGAAACTTCACAGAAAGCATCCTCTCAATGACCTCACCAGAATTCCTTCAAATTTTTGGGATCCATGCAAAATTCTGGTTTCCATGGCAACGAAACCGAAAAAACTTCAAAATTCTTCTTCTCCCAAACTGGTTGGCAGATTTTCAAATAATTTTGTAGAAATGTTCCTTAGATGACCCTCTATCAGATTCCTTCAAGCCATGTTGATTGGTCGAAAAACATGGCCGCCAGGGGGGGCGGGGCTATTTTGCCTTATATGGCTATAGTGAAAACTTAAAAAATCTTCTCCTCCGAAAGTGTAATGCCGATTTTCAAATAATTTTGTAGAAATGTTCCTTGGGTGACCCTCTATCAGATTCCTTCAAGCCATGTTGATTGGTCGAAAAACATGGCCGCCAGGGGGGGCGGGGCTATTTTGCCTTATATGGCTATAGTGCAAACTTAAAAAATCTTCTCCTCCAAAAGTGTCAGGGCGATTTTCAAATTATTTTGTAGAAATGTTTCTTGGGTGATCCTCTATCAGATTCCTTCAAGCCATGTTGATTGGTCAAAAAGCATGGCCGCCAGGGGGCGGGGCTATTTTGCCTTTTATGGCTATAGTGAAAACTTAAAAAATCTTCTCTTCAATAAGTGTCGGGCCAATTTTCAAATAATTTTGTAGAAATGTTCCTTGGGTGACCCTCTATCAGATTCCTTCAAGCCATGTTGATTGGTCGAAAAACATGGACGCCAGGGGGCGGGGCTATTTTGCCTTATATGGCCAAAGTGAAAACTTAAAAAATCTTCTCCTCCGAAAGTGTCAGGCTGATTTTCAAATAATTTTGTAGAAATGTTCCTTGGATGACCCTCTATCAGATTCCTTCAAGCCATGTTGATTGGTTGAAAATCATGGCCACCAGGGGGGGTGGGGCTATTTTGCCTTATATGGCTATAGTGAAAACTTAAAAAATCTTCTTCTCCGAAAGTGTCAGGCCGATTTTCAAATAATTTTGTAGAAATGTTCCTTGGATGACCCACTTTCAGATTCCTTCAAGCCATGTTGATTGGTCAAAAAACATGGCCGCCAGTGGGCAGGGCTATTTTGCATTATATGACTATAGTGAAAACTTAAAACGTCTTCTCCTCCAAAAGTGTCTGGCAGATTTCCAAATAATTTTGTAGAAATGTTCCTAGGGTGACCCTCTATCAGATTCCTTCAAGCCAAGTTGATTGGTCGGAAACTATGACTGCCAGGGGGCGGGGCTTATATAGCTAAAGTTAAAAAAAAAATATCAGGTGAGCGATTCCAGGGCCATCATGGCCCTCTTGTTCCTTATATGACTATAGTGAAAACTTAAAAAATCTTCTTCTCCGAAAGTGTCGGGCCGATTTTCAAATGATTTTGTAGAAATGTTCCTTAAGTGACCCACTTTCAGATTCCTTCAAGCCATGTTGATTGGTCAAAAAAATGGCCGCCAGTGGGCAGGGCTTTTTTGCATTATATGGCTAAAGTGAAAACTTAAAAAATCTTCTCCTCCAAAAGTGTCTGGCCGATTTTCAAATAATATTGTAGAAATGTTCCAAGGGTGACCCTCTATCAGATTCCTTCAAGCCAAGTTGATTGGTCGGAAACTATGGCTGCCAGGGGGCAGGGCTTATATAGCTGAAGTGAAAAAAAAATAATCAGGTGAGCGACTCCAGGGCCATCATGGCCCTCTTGTTTTAATTAGAAATTCTGTTTTGTGGACAGCTCTGGTTTTACTTAGAAATGATAGCTAAAATTGTGTGTGCAACAACATTAAGAGTCCATATCTTAGTAACTACTTGATGCATTGCATTGAAACTTTATACATCCCTTCCCAACTATCACACCTATGTAAATAATCAAGTTAGGTAACTCTTTCCTGCATATAATGCAAATTATTACTCTTTAAGCAAATCTGGTTAATGGTGAAATAGTTGAGTGAGCTGTCTTACTGGGCTCTTGTTAACATTGGAGTTCATTGGAATGTTAACATTTCATTATTTTACTTTAATAAATGTAAAAGTGCTAAGACTTTCAAACTTGGATCATAGTTGGATCTTTTGCCTTTCATAACCTTTTATGCTATAATTGCTGAGTGTCACCTATCATTGTAGAAGAAAACACTCCAGCGTGCGTCAACATCTTCCAATCTGTAACCAGTGGGTCAATTTGGATTTTTAGATACATGCAGTATTCTGGATTCCATGGCAACCAATGAATAAATTATACCTCCCTAACGGTTGGCCGATTTCAAATAATTTTGTAGATATGTTCCTTGGGTGACCTTCTATCAGATTCCTTGAAGCCATAGGGATTGGTTAAAAAACATGGCCACCAGGGGGCTAGGCTTTTTTTCCTTATATGGCTAAAGTGAAAAATAATTTTGGATAAATGTTCCTGTGTGACCCTATATCAAATTCCTTCAAGTCATGTTGATTGGTCGAGAGAGAAAATGTTTTTTTTGTTGGCATGACAATTTTTAATCCCATCCAATAAATTGGGTGAGCTATCCAATCAAGGGCAAGCATTGCCCTCTTGTTATCTTCAACACTTGCATTGATGGTTAAAGCAGGGGAATGTGAGGCATGTAGTTATTGTTCATTATACCCCCGATAAACGAAGTTTAGAGGGGGTATATTGGAGTCACCCTGTGGTTGGTCGGTCGGTCGGTTGGTCCGTTGCGATTTTCCTTGTCCGGAGCATAACTTTAAAACAAATTGTTGGAATTTAATAAAACATCATAGGATGATACAACACATTGAGAGGAAGTGCGGTGTACAGGAACCATAACTCTATTTTACCTAAATACAGAGTTATTGCCCTTTTTAGCTCACCTGTGCACGAAGTGCTCAAGGTGAGTTATTGTGATCGCCCTATGTCCGTCGTCCGTCAACATTTTCTCCTCTGTAACCGGTGGGTCAACTGGGATGAAACTTCACAGAAAGCATCCTCTCAATGTCCTCACCAGAATTCCTTAACATTTTCGGGATCCATGCAGAATTCTGGTTTCCATGGCAACGAAATGAAAAAACTTCAAAATTCTTAAAAAATCTTCTCCTCCGAAAGTGTCAGGCCGATTTTAAATAATTTTGTAGAAATGTTCCTCGGGTGACCCTCTATCAGATTCCTTCAAGCCATGTTGATTGGTCGAAAAACATGGCCGCCAGGGGGGGCGGGGCTATTTTTCCTTATATGGCTATAGTGCAAACTTAAAAAATCTTCTTCTCCAAAAGTGTCAGGCCGATTTTCAAATAAATTTGTAGAAATGTTCCTTGGGTGACCCTCTATCAGATTCCTTCAAGCCATGTTGATTGGTCAAAAACATGGCCGCCAGGGGGCGGGGCTATTTTACCTTTTATGGTTATAGTGCAAACTTAAAAAATCTTCAACATCTTCTCCTCAGTAACCGGTGGGTCAATTGGGATGAAACTTCACAGAAAGCATCCTCTCAATGACCTCACCAGAATTCCTTCAAATTTTTGGGATCCATGCAGAATTCTGGTTTCCATGGCAACGAAATGAAAAAAACTTCAAAATTCTACTTCTCCCAAACTGGTTGGCAGATTTTGAACTTATTTTGTAGAAATGTTCCTTGGGTGACTCTCTATCAGATTCCTTGAAGCCATGTTGATTGGTCGAAAAACATGGCCGCCAGGGGGGGCGGGGCTTTTTTGCCTTATATGGCTATAGTGAAAACTTAAAAAATCTTCTCCTCCAAAAGTGTTAGGCCGATTTTCAAATAATTTTGTAGAAATATTCCTTGGATGACCTGCTATCAGATTCCTTTAAGCCATGTTGATTGGTCGAAAATCATGGCCGCCAGGGAGGGCGGGGCTTTTTTGCCTTATATAGCTATAGTGAAAACTTAAAAAAATCTTCTCCTCCAAAAGTGTCGGGCCGATTTTCAAATAATTTTGTAGAAATGTTCCTTGGATGACCCTCTATCAGATTCCTTCAAGCCATGTTGATTGGTCAAAAAACTCGGCCGCCAGGGGGCGGGGCTATTTTGCCTTTTATTGCTATAGTGAAAACTTCAAAAATCTTCTCCTTCAAAAGTGTCAGGCCGATTTTCAAATAATTTTGTAGAAATGTTCCTAGGGTGACCCTCTATCAGATTCCTTAAAGCCAAGTTGATTGGTTGGAAACTATGCCCGCCAGATGGCGGGGCTTATATAGCTAAAGTGAAAAAAAAAATCAGGTGAGCGATTCCAGGGACATCATGGCCCTCTTGTTTACTTTTTCTTGTCTGGAGAATTGCTTAATAACTAACTGATGGAATCTATTAAAACTACATACAATGGTAGAGCATAATCAGAGGAAGTGCAGTGTACAAGAACCATAACTCTACTTTACATAATTACAGAGTTTTTGCCCTTTGTTACTTTTTCTTGTTCATAGTCTTGTCCGGAGCATAACTTTAAAACTAATTCTTGGAATTTATTAAAACTTCATAGGATGATACAACACATTGACAGGAAGTGCGGTGTACAGGAACCATAACTCTATTTTACCTAAATACAGAGTTATTGCCCTTTGTTACTTTTTCTTGTCCAGAGAATTACTTAATAACTAACAGATGGAATCTAATAAAACTGCATACAATGGTAGAGCATAATGAGAGGAAGTGCAGTGTACAAGAACCATAACTCTTATTTACATAATTACAGAGTTATTGCCTTTGTTACTTTTTCTTGTCCGGAGAATTACTTAATAACTAACAGATGGAATCTAATAAAACTACATACAACGGTAGAGCATAATCAGAGGAAGTGCCGTGTACAAGAACCATAACTCTAATTTACATAATTACAGAGTTATTGCCCTTTGTTATCCAAAAATGAACAAAACAAGAATAACCCAATCCATAACATTGTCCTTTTAAGGTGGGGTTTCTAAATATTTCACAACCTTTCCTATCAGGGCGGCGTTTGGGGGTATCAATCACATTCAGTGATAGTTCTAGTTTGGCTTATTATGAGGGTGTTGGTGTCATTTAATGACATTTTTGTTCCTTTCAGTAGTAATAAAATCCTTTGTAAAAAATAGTATACAGGTTTACCACTTCCAACATATAGATGCTTTTTGATGCATCTGCAGCAGATGACTATTGAAAACATTGTGACAAAAGAAGAATTTGCTCAAAACAAGCAGGCACAGTGGAAATGGTTGAGTGCTCTTTGGCAAGGCACATTTCCTAGCCTAGTACTGGTTTGTTTACCCAGGGATCATGAATAAGTGAAGTAAAATCCCAACAAAATAAATCAAATGAGCAATTTCTCCTTTTGCCACAATGTTTTCAACTCCATTTAATAATGAAACTCTCATTAATGGATATTTTTCATATTTTTGTCAGTATGTTTTTAAAGTCGTCTGCTGCATACTCGATGTATGTGGGAAAGGGTTAACATATTAAATATTTACAGGGAAGTTATTCCACAAAATGGACCGGTACAAGGTTGTCAGACAGACTTCAATCAAGGCAACCAGATGATGTCACCACATAGGTTTCCAGCCGATCAGGTCCAACAACATGCTATAAATCAGACACACCGACAACAACTTTTAAATCACCCTCAGATGCATCACCAGCAAAGTCACCTTCAACAATTTCACCCAAAACAACAACAACAACCTCCACCTTCCCTACACTCATCCCAACAACCAATCAACCACCAACAACCCTTACCGGTCAAAAAGGTTGTGTATGCAGTTATTCAACAGGATGGACAAAAACAAAGAATAGAAATGCCTCAGGAGCATTTTAATTCTTTGGTGAAGAATCAGTCAAGTTTGCCAAACATCCCACAGCAACATCCTCATCAACAACAGAATAACGTGGTTCAACCTACGAAAAATGGAAATCCTGGACAACCGTTTCCTGGGCATATTGCGGAGGCAATGATTGACAAAGCCTTGAAGGATCAAGAAGAAAAGATTGCAGAGAATAATAAAATGCTGGCCGCATACAAACAGCTTGGGTTTCAGGCGGCATCCGGAAATGGTTCGCCTTCACCGCAGGTCTCGACTAGTGTGTCAACGGGAGCTTCTCCAAACAATCCAGACTATGGGATGAAAAATATGAATCATTTAAACAGTACACAGTCTCATCCTAAATCAATTGATATTAAAATGGCAGACAATAATGGTGCTACAAACCAGGTTATGTCCCTTCTTCAGCTTAATCCTGTTGGTGCAGTGAATAAATCACCAGTGGTTACTTTACATGGGCAAAGACCAAACACATATGTGCAACAGGGTTTTATTCCCCAAAACATACAATCTCCTGTTAGTAACAACCCTGTACAGGTTTCATCAATTTCTTCAAATCAGATCCCACCAACTCCCGGTTCATCTGGTGCGATGAATAAAATCAACAAGAATAATGTGGTACTGGAGGGTGGCGGACAGTTTGAGGAAGGTCAAGCATATGTAATTCGTGATAAACATGGGCGACAGCAGACCATGGTATGGAAAAGTGGGGATTTTGTTACAGTGCAAAATAATGAAAGCAGTAAGTGAAATACCATCTCCCTTGGGAGATATGCAGCCATATTCACATTTATAGCAATTTACACTATATAAGGATAGTCATAATATATTTTTCATCATATGTCGTAAGTTTATTTCTTAGTTTTAATTGTATGTATTTGTGGTAATACAGTTAAATGTTAACCCTTTCCCTCATACAACAATTCTGCACCAGACGACTTTGAACATATTTTGTGAAAAAATAGAAATTCTCTATAATTGAATGGATAACCAACCTATGACTTAAAGTGGAAAACATTGAGGCCAAAGGAGAAATTGCTCGTTTTGAGCAATTTCTTCTTTTGTCATTATGTTTTCAAAAAGCCGTCTGCTGCAGAGGCGTCAGAAAGCGTCTATATGAGGGAAAGGGTTAAAGGTCTTAACCCTTTCCAACTTACAAATGCATTTTGATGAATCTACAGCAGACATGGACAAAAGAGAAAATGCTCATAATGAACAATTTCGCCTTTTGTCACAATGCTTTCAACTCTTTTTAATAATTATACATGTACTATCATTCATAGAGAAATTCAAAATTTTCCAAAAGATGTTTTCAAAGCTGTCTTGGAAAGGTTTAAAAGAGTCATCTTGAAATATTTTAATTTGTTCATACTTTCTTTACCAGTTCATGTGAAATAAATTTAATTATCTTATTAAAAAATTACTTTGCAAATGATTTTCTCCTGTTTTAATTACAGTACAACATCAGGTGGTGGATTCTAGTCAGAGAGGTCGAGGTTCACGTGGCCGTGGTGGCCGAGGTAGAGGTAGAGGTCAAGTACATGTTCAAGTTAATACTTCTGGCATAATGCCATCTAGTCCCAGAGGGTAAGAGTAATTCATTTATTAGCTCTACTGGCCAAAGGCCAGAAGGGCTTATGTCATGTCGATTTGTCCGTCCGTCCGTAAACAATTTCTTGTTAACACGATACAGTCTTCACTTTTGATTGTATCTCTCAACCAAACTTATACAGTAGTTAGATATCCATGAGAGCTCGGTTCCTTTCGAAAACCAGCCAGATCCGCCCATGCATGACTGGATTATGGCCCTTGAAATGGTCAAAATTGCTATAAAAGAGCTTGTTAACACGATACAGTCTTCACTTTTGATTGTATCTCAACCAAACTTATACAGTAGTTAGATATCTATGAGAGCTCGGTTCCTTTCGAAAACCAGCCAGATCCGCCCATGCATGACTGGATTATGGCCCTTGAAATGGTCAAAATTGCTATAAAAGAGCTTGTTAACACGATACAGTCTTCACGTTTGATTGTATCTGAACCAAACTTATATAGTAGTTAGATATCCATGAGAGCTCGGTTCCTTTCGAAAACCAGCCAAATCCGCCCATGCATGACTGGATTATGGCCCTTGAAATGGTCAAAGTTGCTATAAAAGAGCTTGTTAACACGATACAGTCTTCACTTTTGATTGTATCTCAACCAAACTTATACAGTAGTTAGATATCTATGAGAGCTCGGTTCCTTTCGAAAACCAGCCAGATCTGCCCATGCATGACTGGATTATGGCCCTTGAAATGGTCAAAATTGCTATAAAAGAGCTTGTTAACATGATACAGTCTTCACTTTTGATTGTATCTCAACCAAACTTATACAGTAGTAAGATATCCATGAGAGCTCGGTTCCTTTCGTAAACCAGCCAGATCCGCCCATGCAAGACTGGATTATGGCCCTTGAAATTGTCCAAATTGCTATAATTGAGCATGTGAACACAATAGAGGCTCCATTTACTATCTGATCTTCACCAAACTTAGATAGTAGTTAAATATTGATGAGAGCTTGGTTCCTTTTGAAAACCAGCTAGATCCGCCCATGCAAGACTGGATTATGGCCCATGAAATTGTAAAAATTGCTATAATACAGCTTGTGAACACAAAAGAGCCTCCATTTACTATCCGATCTTCACCATACATACATGCTCTGGATTGAAAATGACCAAAGAACCATACCAGTAGAGCATAGGCCCTCATGGGCCTCTTGTTAGCTCACCTGAGCTTTGCTCAAGGTGAGTTATTGTGATCGCCTTTTGTCCGTCGTCCGTCGTGCGTCAACTTCTTCTCCTCAGTAACCAGTGGGTCAATTTGGATGAAACTTCACAGAAAGCATCCTCTCATTGACCTCACCAGAATTCCTTCAAATTTTTGGGATCCATGCAAAATTCTGGTTTCCATGGCAACGAAACCGAAAAAACTTCAAAATTCTTCTTCTCCCAAATTGGTTGGCAGATTTTCAAATAATTTTGTAGAAATGTTCCTTGGATGACCCTCTATCAGATTCCTTCAAGCCGTGTTGATTGGTCGAAAAACATGGCCGCCAGGGGTGGCGGGGCTATTTTGCCTTATATGGCTATAGTGAAAACTTAAAAAATCTTCTCCTCCGAAAGTGTAAGGCCGATTTTCAAATAATTTTGTAAAAATGTTCCTTGGGTGACCCTCTATCAGATTCCTTCAAGCCATGTTGATTGGTCGAAAAACATGGCCGCCAGGGGGGGCGGGGCTATTTTGCCTTATATGGCTATAGTGCAAACTTAAAAAATCTTCTTCTCCAAAAGTGTCAGGCCGATTTTCAAATAATTTTGTAGAAATGTTCCTTGGGTAATCTTCTATCAGATTCCTTCAAGCCATGTTGATTGGTCAAAAAACATGGCCGCCAGGGGGCGGGGCTATTTTGCCTTATATGGCCAAATTGAAAACTTAAAAAATCTTCAACATCTTCTCCTCAGTAACCAGTGGGTCAATTGGGATGAAACTTCACAGAAAGCATCCTCTCATTGACCTCACCAGAATTCCTTCAAATTGTTGGGATCCATGCAAAATTCTGGTTTCCATGGCAACGAAACCGAAAAAACTTCAAAATTCTTCTTCTCCCAAATTGGTTGGCAGATTATTTTGCCTTATATGGCTATAGTGCAAACTTAAAAAATCTTCTTCTCCCAAACGTGTTGGCAGATTTTCAAATAATTTTGTAGAAATGTTCCTTGGATGACCTTCTATTAAATTCCTTCAGGCGATGTTGATTGGCAACGAAATGAGAAAAACTTCAAAATTCTTCTTCTCCCAAACTGGTTGGCAGATTTTCAAATAATTTTGTAGAAATGTTCCTTGGATGACCTTCTATTAAATTCCTTCAGGCCATGTTGATTGGTCGAAAAACATGGTCGCCAGGGGGCGGGGCTATTTTGCCTTATATGGCTATAGTGAAAACTTAAAAAATCTTCTTCTCCCAAACTGGTTGGCAGATTTTCAAATAATTTTGTAGAAATGTTCCTCCTGTTATCAGATTCCTTCAATGCCATATTGATTGGTCGAAAAACATGGCCGCCAGAGGGTGGGGCTATTTTGCCTTATATGGCTATATGGCTATAGTGAAAACTTAAAAAATCTTCTTTTCCGAAAGTGTCAGGCGAATTTAAACGAAAGTTTCGCAAAAAATAGTTTAACAGCTACAAGATTATCTTTAGTTCATTTAATATTCGATCGAGAGATTTTTATCGAAAATATATATAGTTTAGGCTCCCGTTTGTCTACCATTTGCCAACATTTCAAGGCTATCTATTCAGCCGATCTAAAATCACATTGTCGTTAAACGTAGATTTATATATTAATACGCATCCAGGGTAATAACATGAACACTTATATTTTCTTTATCATCAATTTAAATCTTCTAAGTAATCTACTCACTTACACATCAAGGTAGGTTGTATTAATGTGCTTCGCTTTAAAGATTTAAAGTAGCTTTAAAATACATTAAAACTACAATAAAATGTATTTTGATTTTCATAGTATATTAACTGTCTTGTTTACTTCAATGTTTTACTGATTTTCATTTTTGTCACGTATTTCAGATAACATTTTAAAGAATATCATTTCACCCTTGAAAATGAATCTGCAAGTATGAAACGTCACGTAATTATAAGTCGCTGGCGACTATATTTTTAAAAGAAATTCGTGTTTCCAATGTCTTAAGTTTGTGATTCATTAACCTCCTATTTCATTTTATTACATGCTCTTTGCGAGTATTTACTCGTCCCTGATTAGACATGTAGCAAACGTTTATAAATCACGGAAGGTCATTAAAGCAGCCAGCGAACAAGCAGTTAATTGACTCCAACAAACATCCTGTCATACATACCAAATGGACAAAGCTTTGGGCGCGTAAGTAATTGGATGCTCCAGAAATGGAGGTAATAAGAAGAAAATGTTTCTTAAATAATGTTGTAATATGTAGTTTTATGTATTGAGTAATGTCAAAGTTTAACGTATTTATATAAATTGAACATATGTTATATCAGAAAACTCATTTGAATAGATTTATATGTCTTAAATAGTGTTGTGATATAATAAACAATTAATGATATTTTATTATTTGTTATTTCAAACTCCAAAAAACTTAAGTGAAGATTGTGAGATTTTTGGACGGATTGCTTAAAAAATGCATCCGTCTCTCAGTGCCAACACATGATATGATTCAAATTGAATTGCACCTTTGCTTGAGAGTTGCGGGAAGTACTGAGTCAAAAGAACAGAACAGTGCGAGATGGGAGATCTAGGTCCCAAGGTGCGCACTTCCCCTTTTAAATATTGCCTTTTCTGTCTCTTGTTCATATTAACTTACATTATATTGTGCAATGCTTACACAAGGGGTAGATGGCTACGAGAACAATTTAAAGTAGAACACTTTTCGATCATTCATTATTTATAATACAACTATCAATCGAACATCAGTCATCATTTATAAGAAGTTGAAGTATCCATTACCGCTGAGAAGAAAGTTTTGCTCGTTGAATATATATAGTAAGTTTGTTTCAAGACCAATATACCTTTATTACATTAATAGACTTTTAGGGTTGTTTTGCATTGAAGATAAAAAAACTCGTAGCACAACATAGCAGAAACGTACACAACGTCGTATAACGTCAAACACCGTAGCATAATACAGCTCTTAACATAGAACAACGTGTTACAGCATATCATAGCGTGGCATAACGCTGTACGAGGAACGTGGTAGCAACGAGGCCACAACGTAGCATAGCGCAGCACAACATGTCAGCAAACGCAACTGAACGTATCAACCGGTGGGACGCGCTATGTTCACGTTCTATTACGTTTTTGCTACGTTTCTGTTTCGTTATACTACGCTGTACCACGTTCTCGCCACATTGTTGTACGTTGTGGGGAAACGTGAGCGAATTTTGAAAATGTCCAAAATTAAAATGTCCACTTCACGTTTTGTCACGTTTGATCACGTTTTAGCCACGTAGTTCTACGTTTGCTAACGTTGTAGCCACGTTTCCCAACGTAGCTAAACGTGGCGGCCAAAACGTGATACTATGAATGGGGCATAATGCTTAAAAGAAAACAATTAAATTACAAGAGAAAGTTGATGCAACGCATCAATGTCGCCGGATATCCATAGTGCAGTTATGCATAACACTAACATTATAGTAGTTGAATAAACAGTTATCAACTGAGGGGCATATTGGAACATCAGGGGTGGGGGTCAAGTGAAAATGTATAATAACTTGCATTGTGTTGTCAACGAAGTGAATGATAATTGAAGCCTTTCATTGTTTATGATCAATCTCCATTCCAAAGTAGGTTGACCATACACACAACCAACTAATTATTGATCATAAACAGTAATGGAAATGAGAAATCCTG
>JASEVX010000005.1:28258179-28435338 GCA_031761405.1 Serripes groenlandicus
AGAATATTCAACACAAAACGCGACCTGTTTTACCAACAATTCCCCAGTAGCGGTGAGACCGTTTGTAACATTATTTCATGGCATGTATACACAGTAGGACCTCTCTCTTTGGACGAATTATGTTGTAACAAGTTTGTTTACAGTATTCCTTAACCTTGACCACATAGACTAAATATACAGCAAACAACATTGAACTAAGGCATAACTATTGACATGAATTAATAAAAGTATGATTTTGAATAGTGATGAAAACATTGTGGAAAAAGACAAACTTGTTGATTATCATTCATCTGTTAAGGTTAGTCAAATGTGTCTAAAAGGGGCAAAGGTTAAAATAATAACTGTAGACAAATGTTTTCGTTATCTAGGTTATAGAAACAAATTGATTCATGTTTCAAAGCATTGTTTGAAAAGGAGGAATTGCTCATTGTCAGCAATTGCTCCGTTTGCAAATATACTTTCAACATTTGTTTGTAACTAAGTAGCTATAACGGGAACGGTTCAACCCTTTACCGCTTACAATCGCTTTTTGACGCAAAATTGCTCGTAATCATTCATCTCTAGCATGTTATTCAAAATGTGTCCGGAAGGGAGAAAGAGGGAAAGAACGTCCATAGTAAAACGTTTAAATATGAAAAGAATTAATTTGAAACGTGTTTGAAAGCATTGTGTGAAAAGGAGGAATTGCTCATTGTCAGCAATAGCTCCATTTTCAACAATATTTTTAAAATATTCGAACTGTTATAGTATCACGGAAAGGGTTCCGCTTCCATGGGAAGGATGTAACCATGTTCCGCCTACAGACGCTTACAGACGCATGTGCAGCAGACGACAATCGAAAACATTGTGACAAAAGGGGAAATTGCTTTTCGTAGGCAATTTCTACTTTTGCCACAATGGTTTCAACTCCTTTCAATAATTGTATTTACAGTGCTTTGCACATTTCTCTATAAGTCGACTGTTGTAAACTAATGGGGTCACACAACGGTCGACGTTACCTCACACTACTGACATTGAGGTCAACCATAGTTCAGAGTGAGTTTCATTCATAGAAACTATTTTGTCTCATAAATTTATGCAAGCGGAGGGTTTTGTGATTCGGTCGAACCAATGAAATCGTTGAAAAGGCAGATTATAACCAATCAAAACTCGATTTTGGTGTAGGTATACACATGTGGACTGCGGTTGCAGCTTTTAATCCGACTTTTCGAAAGCAGCTTCGCTATGAGATAGTGGCGAAACGCCCCTATCCCAAAAACTATTCTTCCTCGCAAATGACTATTGACCCGAAATAGAGAACTATTGACCTCGACTTCGTCTCGGTCAATAGTTCTCTATTTCGGGTCAATAGTCATTCACTTGGAAGAATAGTTTTTCACTATTGACCTCAAGAGGAGTAAATAGCTGTATATTATTGCACAGGGCTATAGAGAATCCAGCAGAATTTTGTCGAAAAAAGATGCGAAATTTTACAAATAAAAACGCGCATCTTTTTTTCATGGTTGCCAAAACATCAAACTGAAAGAAAAAAAGTGCGCGTATTTAACTTAAATCCGCGTACTTTTTTTCAATGCGGATGAAACATTCGGTATCCTACGTACCTCAACACCGCTTCTGTGCAATAACCCTTTTTTATCTCCCTTGTGTAATTATCGTTCTTGTTTATCCCAACTTCCGGTGAGCAAATCACTATTATTTTGTATTGGGAATCTCAAAAATCAGAGTAAACATGACACATTGGGGAATTCTATATGATTTTAACCCTTTCCCACATACGACAATTCTGCAGCAGACGACTTTGAAAACATCTTTGAAAACATATTAACAAAACCTTGAAATATCTCCATAAATGAGAGTTTAATCATTAACATTGGGGCAAAAGGGAAAATTCCTCATCATGAATGCGTCTACAACAGGTTAAAATAATTTTGCCATTGGGAATGGGTCAGAATATCTACACATCCACACACCATACATTTTAAAAGGTTAATGTATTTGCAGGAATAAAGATAAAATAATAAAGTAATAAACAAATCACACATAACTATTAAATTGTCGTTTCCATTCATGTTTATTTGTTATGATGTAGGTTTTAATTCATTTTGAGCAACTTCTATTCTTACCTTTTTTGTACTTATAAGCCTCTATTAATAGTCATTTAAGAATGAATTGTAAAATAATTTCTCACAAACCTGCATAAAAATCCCTTATAATCAAAATGATTTCTCACAAACCTGCAAAAAAATCCCTTATAATCCAAATGAAATCGTCCAATTTCACAAACACAAAACGTCACAAATTTTAATATTTTACGCATTGCATGATGATCATTTCATTATTTTATTACCACTTATTTAATGGACATGCCAGCAGATGCTACTAATCAGCGTATCAAAGCCTAATCGGTGGTTGATGGTTTATATTTGATTGAGTTTTATGACCTTTAAATTCCAATAAACAACAGTACAGACGATTGACGCCTTTTGACACATATTGTTTCCTTCTTTATTTCTATATGATGTCATGCAGATTGTACTGTTGTTATTAATAAATAATACACATGGGAAGGCCGCCGTGACATGATTGAAAATTGTGTCAAAATATAATCAACCATAAGAGTTTTGTACACAGTTTTGCCTAGATAGTTTCAAAGTTGTCTGGTGCAGATTTGCCATATGTGGGAAAGGGTTAATTGTCCAAACAGTCCATTATGTTTTATTTGCACCCCATTCCGTTTTATTTCAATTATAAGTATCAGTACACCCACCAATTAATTTGGATTATCCACACATAACAAATTCGGAAAATCTATTTCACTTGCTGCACACAGCATTTGTCCCAAATGTGTTGTGTAAAGGATTTGTGTCACACCATACGAAAGGGGGGGGGGGGGGGGAACTTTGCGAGGCAGAGATCAGACTGATCATGAATTGTTCTGTTTGCTTTTAAGTTGTGAATCACACTGTAAGTTTCTTGGGAAGATTCATGACCAAAAAACTACCACACAAATATGCAATTTGATCTTATTATGAAATTAACACTGAAACTATCCAAATGCGGGATTTGTCCTGACGCGGTTCACTTGAGTAAAATGCTCACGCGCTATGACGTAAGCATTTCCCATAGGCTCTCCCAAAATTCGGTGTTAAAATCTGTGACCTTTTTGTGTTTGTGAAATTGGACGATTTCATTTGGATTATAAAGGATTTTTATGCAGGTTTGTGAGAAATCATTTGGATTACAAGTGATTTTTATGCAGGTTTGTGAGAAATTATTTTACAATTCATTCTCTAACAAACAAATAAATATTTTGAAAGTTTGGTCAAATATAAAAAAATGAATTTACCCTTTTATTGAACACGTCAACCATTTTCTTGTTGAAGACGCGTTTGTAGCAGACGACTTTTGAAAAACATCGTGACTAAAGGAGACATTGCTCAAATAATGTTTTCAAGTTTTCAACTGTTTGCAATGATTATACTTTATAGAATTTCCTAATTTCTAATGTTTTAAAAACTTTTTTACACATGCCAAGGTCGTGTTTTTGTTTACCTTCCATGGACACGCGATGTAAGAATTGCGCATAGAGAAATACACAGTCACGGTTTTATATTATCATTTACTGACAAACTAAATAGTTTATTTAATATTTAGTTTTTTTTAATAATAAAAGCATTACAAACACAAATGTTTTCATTTAATTTATTACAGTAAAAAACACAGAAAAAAACATCTATCCCCTATTCCTTCTTCCATGTCTTACATACTACTCTTCCAATGATATATTTTTTTTATCCCATTAAACAATGTGGTAAAAGGAGAAATTGCTTGTTTTGAACAATTTCTTCTTTCGTCACAATGTTTTCAATAGTTTTATGATGCAGGGGCCTCAAAAAGCATCTAAATGTGGGAAAGGGTTAACAGAAATAATGTTGTTTAAATATTAACCGGTATTTCAATAGATATTTGCTTTCAAAATATCTGATGAGGTGTTGTAATGTTCAGAGAAATGTTGGTGTGATTTTAATGTTTTACTCATCTCTATCTAATCAGAATGAATATGTCAACTTAACCACATCAATGATCTGTCTGTCTGAAAAAATGGCGTAGCACCTATACTCATATTACAAATAAGTATGTACAAAAATGTAAATATATGTTTTATTTGTAAACTTCCTTTATGTAATATACAATGTAATTTATTGTAATGATAGCTAGTATCAAGAACATTGGTTTTGATATACAGCTGAAAACCTTGTGACTGAGGGAAGAAAAAAAAAAAATAACTTTGGACATTTCCTCTTTTCCAACATTTTTTTTCAAAAGCCTGCTATTATAATGGAAGCATCTGAAATTGTATACATCTTGGCAAAATTCAATAATCATCTTTATCATTAATTAATGGAGGATACAAGTTTACACTGCAACACACATTTTAACTATTTTATATGCCTGCATTGACAAGGTAATTGGCATTTGCTCTCCAAAAGAGTTTTGAGTAAACCTCCAAGCTAAAGAGCGTCTAAGGGAGATAATATTTCAAGGGAGATAACAGGGGTTATTATATACCTACTATGAATCAAAGTATTTGATTGGACGAGAAGCAGTCACGTGTGATTCAATAAAAAATGACTATTTGACTCCTTTTCGCTTTTATTCTAAAATTCAGGTCCAATAGTCCATTTTCGAGTCAATAGTTCATTTGTTATGACGTAATTGTTTGAAATGACGTCATGCACGTGCATAACCAACATTTTAACAAGCGTTATAATTTTATAAATAAACTAGTTAAATTATGCGTTTTTCATGAAGATATATAATAAAACAGCTATTTACTCCCGTTGAGTTCAATGGTAAATCAAAGCGCTGAAAGCGCTGATGGTATAGGGGGTATATGTAAATTGAAATCATATGGCATAGATCATATGGACAAACATTGTTGAAACAATGAAACAATGACCTTTAAACAAACCAAACCAAAAATGTTTGAAGCAACACATATTGCCTGCCAATAACATATACCTCATTTGTCAAAGTTTTACCCTTTTCTTGTATAAACAAAATATCGAAGGACAAAAGATTGACAAAAAAAAAACCCGAGCAGCTACCCTTAATTAAAATATTTCTAGTTCAGAAATCACTAAAGATCCACAATGTATATTGTAATCATGCTGATAAATGAAAGACGATCGAAAGCATGATAGAGTTATGTTTCTTTTGCACTGCACAATTGCAGCTCTGAGTTTCCTATACACCAAGTCTTAAATTGATATATTGGACATATATTGAGACAATAACCGAAGAAACGAAAAAATTGAGTTTACACCTAAAAAACAGATTAGATTTGACGAAGTACAAATCTTGGGGAAGCACTCATTAACGAAAAAGGGAATTTCACGGAACGCATGTGTTGCATATAATAAGGGAGAACATTGAAAGACAAAAATATACACACTCCAAACGCAGCATGCTAAATTTATGGTAATGGTGCACTGCAAATCTGTAGGTCATAAGTTACATACAAACCAAGTTTGAAATTGATACAATGAAAGTTAATTGAGACAATCGCTGAACTAAATAAGGAAAAATGGAGATAACTGAAAAAACAGACCAGAGTTATGTACCTAGTACTTTGCCGTTCTCCTGATCACACGGGTATAATTGTGACCACTTTGAAATAAATCTGCCATACAGAAACAACGTGTTAACCAATACATGCAATCCATGACGGACGGACGAATGCACATTCAGGCAGACAGCCGGCCGGACGCCGGATTATATCTCCAAGCTTTACAGACGGAGACAACTCAAGTATTGATTACAGAAGACTGGTTCGATGCGTCAAAACACGTCAGCTTAGATTATGGTATTTGTAAAGTATTTGCAATTTAATTGTATCTCCGAAACGGGACCGGACCGTCAAGGTTAATTTTCAAAAACCTATTTAGACTACATTTCTAGTTTATTTGTCAACAGATACATCTAGGACTATATTACACGTTGATGAACGTTGAGTCTTAAATTAACGCAAATGCATATACATTATAATTTTAGTCCCAAAATCGCTAGAAGCTTCTCAATAATAAAATAAATAATGACCTTGCGGTTATAACTCGGATGTGTTGACAAATTCGGCCAAATTTCTTTCCGACGTTTGACAAAAGTCAATGCGACATGCGTCATTCGTCTTTCACCAATGGCTAAGTCTATGTGGAAACGCAGCCAGTTGCTTGGGAAGGAGTACTGGTTTGAGAAAACCAGGAAATACATTTGTAGGTGAACTGGCCGCCGTGATATGACTGAAGAAATGTTAAAAACGGCGTTAAATCCCAATCAATCAATGTTGAAATTAACTTATCTATAATTTGTAGATTTAATTTCTATTTCCTAGTAGGGTCTACATACAGCGACACATGAGAATATTCAACACAAAACGCGACCTGTTTTACCAACAATTCCCCAGTAGCGGTGAGACCGTTTGTAACATTATTTCATGGCATGTATACACAGTAGGACCTCTCTCTTTGGACGAATTATGTTGTAACAAGTTTGTTTACAGTATTCCTTAACCTTGACCACATAGACTAAATATACAGCAAACAACATTGAACTAAGGCATAACTATTGACATGAATTAATAAAAGTATGATTTTGAATAGTGATGAAAACATTGTGGAAAAAGACAAACTTGTTGATTATCATTCATCTGTTAAGGTTAGTCAAATGTGTCTAAAAGGGGCAAAGGTTAAAATAATAACTGTAGACAAATGTTTTCGTTATCTAGGTTATAGAAACAAATTGATTCATGTTTCAAAGCATTGTTTGAAAAGGAGGAATTGCTCATTGTCAGCAATTGCTCCGTTTGCAAATATACTTTCAACATTTGTTTGTAACTAAGTAGCTATAACGGGAACGGTTCAACCCTTTACCGCTTACAATCGCTTTTTGACGCAAAATTGCTCGTAATCATTCATCTCTAGCATGTTATTCAAAATGTGTCCGGAAGGGAGAAAGAGGGAAAGAACGTCCATAGTAAAACGTTTAAATATGAAAAGAATTAATTTGAAACGTGTTTGAAAGCATTGTGTGAAAAGGAGGAATTGCTCATTGTCAGCAATAGCTCCATTTTCAACAATATTTTTAAAATATTCGAACTGTTATAGTATCACGGAAAGGGTTCCGCTTCCATGGGAAGGATGTAACCATGTTCCGCCTACAGACGCTTACAGACGCATGTGCAGCAGACGACAATCGAAAACATTGTGACAAAAGGGGAAATTGCTTTTCGTAGGCAATTTCTACTTTTGCCACAATGGTTTCAACTCCTTTCAATAATTGTATTTACAGTGCTTTGCACATTTCTCTATAAGTCGACTGTTGTAAACTAATGGGGTCACACAACGGTCGACGTTACCTCACACTACTGACATTGAGGTCAACCATAGTTCAGAGTGAGTTTCATTCATAGAAACTATTTTGTCTCATAAATTTATGCAAGCGGAGGGTTTTGTGATTCGGTCGAACCAATGAAATCGTTGAAAAGGCAGATTATAACCAATCAAAACTCGATTTTGGTGTAGGTATACACATGTGGACTGCGGTTGCAGCTTTTAATCCGACTTTTCGAAAGCAGCTTCGCTATGAGATAGTGGCGAAACGCCCCTATCCCAAAAACTATTCTTCCTCGCAAATGACTATTGACCCGAAATAGAGAACTATTGACCTCGACTTCGTCTCGGTCAATAGTTCTCTATTTCGGGTCAATAGTCATTCACTTGGAAGAATAGTTTTTCACTATTGACCTCAAGAGGAGTAAATAGCTGTATATTATTGCACAGGGCTATAGAGAATCCAGCAGAATTTTGTCGAAAAAAGATGCGAAATTTTACAAATAAAAACGCGCATCTTTTTTTCATGGTTGCCAAAACATCAAACTGAAAGAAAAAAAGTGCGCGTATTTAACTTAAAGCCGCGTACTTTTTTTCAATGCGGATGAAACATTCGGTATCCTACGTACCTCAACACCGCTTCCAAATATTTCCCGCGTAAAATTATTCCCAGGACTAGGGAAGATATGTGTTTTGGGGCTATATACCGATGGATTTCACCAAACATCGAGTTGTCTGTAGTTACCTTTAGTCTAAGAAGCAGTTTGTGTAGCCCCTTTACAATGATGGTCAAATTATAACTGTAAATATCCATTAAACGCCACCCTTTCCTTATCGAATTGTATCTAGCCCGTTCGGGCCGTTCGGGCTAGATACAATTCGATAAGGAAGATATGTGTTTTTGGGCTATATACCGATGGATTTCACCAAACATCAAGTTGTCTGTAGTTACCCTAGGTCTAAAATGCACTTTGTGTAGCCCCTTTACAATGATGTTCAAATTATAACTGTAAATATCCATTAAACGCCACCCTTTCCTTATCGAATTGTATCTAGCCCGTTCGGGCCGTTCGGGCTAGATACAATTCGATAAGGAAGATATGTGTTTTGGGGCTATATACCGATGGATTTCACCAAATATCGAGTTGTCTTTAGTTACCTTTAGTCTAAGAAGCAGTTTGTGTAGCCCCTTTACAATGATGGTCAAATTATAACTGTAAATATCCATTAAACGCCACCCTTTCCTTATCGAATTGTATCTAGCCCGTTCGGGCCGTTCGGGCTAGATACAATTCGATAAGGAAGATATGTGTTTGTGGACTATATACCGATGGATTTCACCAAACATCAAGTTGTCTGTAGTTACCCTAGGTCTAAAAAGCACTTTGTGTAGCCCCTTTACAATGATGTTCCAATTATAACTGTAAATATCCATTAAACGCCACCCTTTCCTTAATGAATTGTATCTAGCCCGTTCGGGCCGTTCGGGCTAGATACAATTCGATAAGAAAGATATGTGTTTTGGGGCTATATACCGATGGATTTCACCAAACATCGAGTTGTCTGTAGTTACCCTAAGTCTAAAAAGCACTTTGTGTAGCCCCATTACAATGATGTTCAAATTATAACTGTAAAAATCCATTAAACGCCACCCTTTCCTTATCGAATTGTATCTAGCCCGTTCGGGCCGTTCGGGCTAGATACAATTCGATAAGGAAGATATGAGTTTTGGGGCTATATACCGATGGATTTTACCCACAGCGAGTTGTTTTGTAGTTGCCCTTGCTCTAAAAAGCACTTTGTGTAGCCCATGTACAATGATGGTCAAATCGTAACTGTATATATCCATTAAACACCACCCTTTCCTTATCGAATTGTATCTAGCCCGTTCGGGCCGATCGGGCTAGATACAATTCGATAAGGAAGATATGAGTTTTGGGGCTATATACCAATGAATTTTACCCTCAACGAGTTGTGTTGTAGTTGCCCTTGCTCTAAAAAGCTCTTTGTGCAGCCCATTTACAATGATGGTCAATTCGTAACTGTATATATCCATTAAACTCTACCCTTTCCTTATCGAATTGTATCTAGCCCGTTCAGGCCGTTCGGGCTAGATACAATTCGATAAGGAAGATATGTGTTTTGGGGCTATATACCGATGGATTTCACCAAACATCGAGTTGTCTGTAGTTACCCTAAGTATAAAAAGCACTTTGTGTAGCCCCTTTACAATGATGTTCAAATTATAACTGTAAATATCCATTAAACGCCACCCTTTCCTTATCGAATTGTATCTAGCCCGTTCGGGCCGTTCGGGCTAGATACAATTCGATAAGGAAGATATGTGTTTTGGGGCTATATACCGATGGATTTTACCCACAGCGAGTTGTTTTGTAGTTGCCCATGCTCTAAAAAGCCATTTGTGTAGCCCATGTACAATGATGGTCAAATCGTAATTGTATATATCCATTAAACACCACCTTTTCCTTATCGAATTGTATCTAGCCCGTTCGGGCCGTTCGGGCTGTTGGGGCTAGATACAATTCGATAAGGAAGATATGTGTTTTGGGGCTATATACCGATGGATTTCACCAAACATCGAATTGTCTGTAGTTACCTTTAGTCTAAGAAGCAGTTTGTGTAGCCCATTTACAATGATGGTCAATTCGTAACTGTATATATCCATTAAACTCTACCCTTTCCTTATCGAATTGTATCTAGCCCGTTCAGGCCGATCGAGCTAGATACAATTCGATAAGGAAGAATGAGTTTTGGGGCTATATACCAATGGATTTTACCCACAAAGAGTTGTTTTGTAGTTGCCCAAGCTCTAGAAAGCCCTTTGTGTAGCCCATGTACAATGATGGTCAAATCGTAAATGTATATATATATTAAACATCACCCTTTCCTTATCGAATTGTATCTATCCCGTTCGGGCCGTTCGGGCTAGATACAATTCGATAAGGAAGATATGTGTTTGGGGGCTATATACCGATGGATTTCACGAAACATCGAGTTGTCTGTAGTTACCTTTAGTCTAAGAAGCACTTTGTGTAGCCCCTTTACAATGATGGTCAAATTATAACTGTAAATATCCATTAAACGCCACCCTTTCCTTATCGAATTGTATCTAGCCCGTTCGGGCCGTTCGGGCTAGATACAATTCGATAAGGAAGATATGTGTTTTGGGGCTATATACCGATGGATTTCACCAAACATTAAGTTGTCTGTAGTTACCCTAAGTCTAAGAAGCACTTTGTGTAGCCCCTTTACAATGATGTTCAAATTATAACTGTAAATATCCATTAAACGCCACCCTTTCCTTATCGAATTGTATCTAGCCCGTTCGGGCCGTTCGGGCTAGATACAATTCGATAAGGAAGATATGTGTTTTGGGGCTATATACCGATGGATTTCACCAAACATCGAGTTTTCTGTAGTTACCTTTAGTCTAAGAAGCAGTTTGTGTAGCCCCTTTACAATGATGGTCAAATTATAACTGTAAATATCCATTAAACGCCACCCTTTCCTTATCGAATTGTATCTTGCCCGTTCGGGCCGTTCGGGCCGTTCGGGCCGTTCGGGCTAGATACAATTCGATAATGAAAGGGTAGTGTTTAATGGATGTATACAATTACGATTTGACCATCATTGTAAATGGGCTACACAAAGGGCTTTTTAGAGCAAGGGCAACTACAAAACAACTCGTTGTGGGTAAAATCCAATGGTATATAGCCCAAAAAACTCATATCTTCCTTATCGAATTGTATCTAGCCTGAACGGCCTGAACGGGCTAGATACAATTCGATAAGGAAAGGGTGGCGTTTAATGGATATTTACAGTTATTATTTGAACATCATTGCAAAGGGGCTATACAAAGTGCTTTTTAGACTTAGGGTAACTACAGACAACTCGATGTTTGGTGAAATCCATCGGTATATAGCCCAAAAACACATATCTTCCTTATCGAATTGTATCTAGCCCGAACGGCCCGAACGGGCTAGATACAATTCGATAAGGAAAGGGTGGCGTTTAATTGATATTTACAGTTATAATTTGACCATCATTGTAAAGGGGCTACACAAACTGCTTCTTAGACTAAAGGTAACTACAGACAACTCGATGTTTGGTGAAATCCATCGGTATATAGCCCCAAAACACATATCTTCCCTAGTCCTGGGAATAATTTTACGCGGGAAATATTTGGAAGCGGTGTTGAGGTACGTAGGATACCGAATGTTTCATCCGCATTGAAAAAAAGTACGCGGATTTAAGTTAAATCCGCGCACTTTTTTTTTTCAGTTTGATGTTTTGGCAACCATGAAAAAAAGATGCGCGTTTTTATTTGTAAAATTTCGCATCTTTTTTTCGACAAAATTCTGCTGGATTCTCTATAGAATCCTATATAAACAGCCTTAAAAAAAAGTGCGCGGATTTAAGTTAAATCGGCGCGTTTTTTTTTTGCCCACGATAAGAGGCCGTCCACAGAAAAACACGCTGGCCCCAACAGGACACCGTACAAAATACACCGAAATCGTGTTTACCGCGATATTAATGAAAGTGACAATGCTGCAGCGAAAAAGAACGAATCAGATTTTATCTGGTTTAAATCTTTTCATGTCTGCATTTTGCGATGACAATTGCACTCAAAGTTAACTTTGAATCAAGTATGCGCAATCATAGAGGCAACTTTCAGCGATATTTGCGAAAAACAAAATGCATAAATGATTGAAAATGAAAGATGATCGAAAATGACAAAAAACAACTATTAGAAGAGCGTCAGACGAAGGCATAGTCAAATAGAAAGATATTATACTGAACATGAAAGTCAGATTATTAAAAACAAAGCAACTGAATAGTTAGGATGATTAAAAATTGAGATGCCATCTATCTGGCAAAAGGATAAAATAAATAATACTTTACTTTAGATGAATGGTCCTGTCCAGAGTCGGTGCGCGGCCGTTAACGAAATTTACAAACTGGACTAAATTGTGATCGGTTTTAAACGCGTTAGTGAATACGGACTAAATCCAAAACACCGGGAATACAAAAAGTGGACTTAATATTTAGATTTAGTCAAACATCTAAATTTAAAAGTTTGGTGAATACTACGTAATATATCATAGGATGTAAGGAACCAGACTACATTTAGTGCTTTTTTTGGTTCCCAGTTTGAGATCATATTGAAATAATAAAGCGTATGAGGCAGCTAACCAGTTCAAAAGAATGGTTCTCTATTTTACTGTTTAGACTAGATACAGTATGCATTAAATTAATAAACTAGCCTTTGTCCTTTTTTTAAATTTGTCAAACTCACACATGTATATAGAGTGTAAAAGGGATGTTTTAAAAGCAATTTACCTTAAATCAATATACTTAGTAAGGACAAAGAGAAATCCCAATATGTGGTCTCACTGGCAGGTCTATATATCTCCTTGTGCTAAATTTCAAAGCATTCCTACAGGAAGCCGCCTACTGGCGGCTTCCAATTAGACGACAAGAGAAAAGTGATGCAACGCATCAATGTTGCTTTAAATCCATACAGCAGTTATGCATAACACTTACATTATAGTAGTTAAAAAACCAGTTATCAACTGAGGAGCATATTGGAACATCAGGGGTGGGGTCATGTGAAAATGTATCATACTTGCATTTTTTTGTCAACGAAGTGAATGTCCTTCATTGAAATATCATATTTTTAAGCCTTTCATTGTTTATGATCAATCTCCATTCTAAGGTAAGTTGACCATACACACAGCCAACTAATTATTGATCATAAACAGTAATGGAAATGAGTAATATTGCCAATCATTAGTCTTAGTATGTATACAGTGCTTTCATTAAGGAATAATTATAAGATTTGTGAATTCCACATACACTTTTCAAGATGTTTGTCAGAATATTTGAACTTTATTATTTATAAATAAAACCATAAAACAAACAATTTAGGATTTGCGTGCAATAGCACGTCATTTTATCTTTCCCCCATTAAAGTCAACATTGGACACCTTTGCAGCAATCTACTTTTAAATAAATGAGAAAAGGGTTAAATCACTGAAGCCATGATTTTCTCTTTTTCTCAAAATGATATTAGCTTGGCATCCTAATTATATCATACTTCGAAAAATGTTAAAATGCAGCCCAATATTTATAAATTAGACCACCCTCGAAATATAATATTAGCTAAACAGTTAAATTTCATTGGAATTGTAGTATAATTTCAAACTTGATTTCGAACAAAAACTGAACCCTACAACATTAACTACTCATATTTTAAAATTATATTATGATGAGCCTCTTGTGTCAATGATGCATAACAATATGCAGATCGCAAGCAAAACGCCTGTAGGGAATCTAATGACACATTTAAATTTGTCAAGGACGAAATAATTGTGTACGAAAGTCCCGATTCGTGACCCATTCAACTTCGCAGAGTTGTCGTTCTTTACACTCTCTTTATTGCGCGGGTGCATCAGCACCAGAACATATAATAATTGTGTTTAGAACTACCAATGGTGCAATGGGTAATGGGCTTGCGCATGCGCCGTGTTAATCATATTGATCGAGCATGCGCCGTATTTTACCGTCAGCTCTTACTGATTCTCGTTCGAGTTCGCAAAAGAAAATTTAGATTATTGAACCAGTCTATTTATATGCGAGTAGTTTTATATAATTAAAATGTAAATTAAAACCATAGTGTAACGTGTACCTGCGTTAAGCCATCGCGGGTCACCCATCCAGGCACTAAAGTCTAATACCAGAGCGGAGTCTATGTAACCTCACTGGGAACCACCTGGGTTTTGATGGGAAGATTTTCATAAATGCGAAGTTATTGTGCTAATGTTTGCGATTTTCAGAAAAAAGGACGCGCATGCGCAGACAAATGTTTACAATAATTTTGGGAGATCGAGGTCAACACGTTGGGAAAAGGTATTTTTGTTTTCATTTTACATATTCAACTAAAAAACTATTGTTATCTTATATTTATATCATATATTTAAAAGCGGGTTTCGTGAGTTTCGAATCGAACAGTATTTCTTATGCCATAAAATGCTGATTCCCGCGTTAACATCCAATTGCTGCATCTTGCAGCAACTCTTGTAGGTAGAAAGTGTTCGTTCAAAGTTATTTTTCTATTAAAACCAGTTTTATCTCAGTTTGTTCTTTTCTTCATTTGTTTCGAACCAAATAAACAATTTTTAATCACCTATAATCAACTATTTGTAAGTGAGTGTAAAGGACGGCTCTCTGCAAAGGAGATTGCTCTACGCGGTTGGTATTCGCTAGTCACGTGATCAACAGTTTTAGCTTAGAAACAGTTCATATTCATACATGGATAAACATTATTAAATGCATTTTCACAAATCAAAACATCTCTTTGAACATAAAAATAACATTCAGTAAGTTAAAATTGCTATTGGAAGGAGAATTCGACGTGATTTTTATCTCGATATTGACACATTACACTCTGCTGCAAGTCTTATAGGGACTGTTTTTTCTTCGTAAATTAAACAAACAAAAAACATAAATGCGAGTCAAAATAAAGAAACTGCAAATATAGTAGGTTTTACGAATACCGTGTTATCACGAATACCAAGGTAAACACAAAACCGGTGTTTTCTTTGTTGCGCGCGCACAACTGGATGCCGTATGATTCCATCAGGAAACCCCGTTATCACGACTTTCAAATGCTACAAAAAAAAATTCCAGAAAAAAATCAATATTCTCAGAAATTACGACACATCATGATTGTTACCCATAATAAAAAGAAAATCTTACATGCCCTGACCCCTCACCAACAAAATCGTCATTTTTTTAGTAGAAAACCTGTTGTTGATTTTTTCTTTCACATTTGAACATGTTGTGTATTAACTGCTTATGACATGATAGGAATTTTAAGTCACATGATTACATTCCGTGAAGATTTCACGAGTAAAGAAAACATGGAAGAAATTAAAGACCAAAATTCTAAAAAAAAAAAAGGGCATGTATGTTTGTGGTGGTTATGGATTTTAACATATGCTATTTTTAAACTTCTAAATCATATACTGTGTTACAATAATTAAGGATGTTATTATAAGGACTAAAAAAATAACAAAGAAATGGGTCATTTTTTGAAAATATGATTAAATTATGCCAATAAGAAAATTTAACAAATTGATTCTGAAAATATCGTGTAAATAAGTTCATAGTTTGGAACAGTTAATAAATTAACATTTAAATTAAATATAATTGTTCTAGTGACAAATGTTTTATATGATAATCATTTTCACATTAAATCTCACTATCTTGTAAAGAGTTGATACAACAGGCCCACTATACTAATGCATTTTGTAATTACACCGGTGAGTGATTGCCTCCCTTGAATGTCAATTTCAAAATGGGTGCAGATGGACTCAATTTTTGGAACTTTGCACAGAAGTGAATGATTATTTTGTGTAAGTTAATGATCAAGGACATATAACGGAACGAGTGACACTGGATATAATTTAAAGTTAAGTTTGCTTTATTATTATTTTTTTTTTTTTAAATGTAAGTACACCGATAATAGGGAGTCCCATCCTACTTAAAACGTCGACTCGGAATATTTATTTCATTTTAGATGTGTTTTATAACTTAGTGTTTTTCAAACAAACGCCATTGTAATACGTCCAAGACATTTAAATAATTTAAATTAGTTTTTTCTAATCCTCTCATGTCATTTCCGAAAAGCTAAACGTAAGTCGCGGGCTAATAATCAGCCGCGTCAAAAACGCGGGAATACTGGTTGGTACCTTTATGTAAAATATTCAAAGTCGGTAACCAGTAGTAATTTGATTGTCGTAAATGTACGTTGTCGTCGAAAAAAATGTTTTTTTTAGAAATTGAAACATTTGTGCTTATTTTATTTGGATATTTAAAGATCTTTCTTAAAAGTTACATTTTAATCCTAGTTACGTGAAACATGCTTGTGTATTTTCAAAGTTTAAAAAATTCGACTATCGTAAACCGTCATGCAGCAATGGCCATAGAAAAATGTTTGAAGAAAGAAATGTAGAAAGCGTTAATTTTTACTCGACTGGACTTGTGAATCCAAACTATGTCTCTGCTTCCAGGTAGATTTTACAATATATTGAACGTCTAATTCATATTTTGAGCATATCATTTGATATTTCATTTGCTTTGGACCCGCTGAAATGTCAACTCTGGTATCGTCTTCTTGAATACGAGTTAATATTTGCGATTGCGTTTATTCCGCAAACTCTCTAAAAGACCACGACAACTGTTCCCTGAGTATTACCATTTAAAAGAAAGCACAACGGTTGTTTCACATATGATTTCAGTTATATGGCTGAGAAAAAAGATCCCATTTTTCAACTTTCATTCATCAGTCAATTTATTGCTTGAAATTAAGTTTATTTTTGTTTCCATGAAACAAGATTTCAGCTTCTACTAACCAAGTTTTATGGCTAATGTTTCACATGTTTTGATTATAATTCATATACCTAGATCAATCTATATCCATCAATTAAACAGCACTTTGTTATCGTATGTAGGGTTGGAGTGGTTACCAGAGTTTTCTTCGAAAAATTGGTAATATAGAAGTATACAGTATACCTAGTAACCTACTCCATTCAATGTCCTTGGTGTGAACAATCTACCCATTAACCATTTAATTGGTTAACAACATTTAACATATATATATATATCCTATATGAATTATGATTTTTATTTGTTTAAGGTATGTTGGCAAATAATCAAGTATAAACTGTATATTCCAAAGAAATGTTTTCACAGATGGTTAAAACATAATCCCAAGTGAATGACAGAAATATATCAAATCAATTTTCAAGTACAAAAAGGGTGATATGTTCCGTCCCACAAGAAAACCAACATTGTGGACTGCATAAAGTATCGACCCGGATCAGCCAAAGCATGCCATGCAGGCTAACCCTGGCAGACAATTTTTCGCCTCCTGTGGATTTTCTGTTTCAGGAATCATTACTCTATAACTCTATCCCCCTGTGTCAGCCCTGATTAGCCTGCGTGGACTGTGCAGGCTGATCTGGGTCGATACATTACGCAGAGACCATAATGTTGGTTTTCTTGTGGAACAGCTCATATATATGTTACCATTTTTGATCATTATTTCTTCAACAACAAGATATCAAGTAGTCAACAAGATGTGAATCTCAAATATAAATACAGCATCATTAAGTAAATAATATAGTCTTATTTAATAATTCTTTATTTTATCAATACCAATCAATTAATCAGGTCATTGATCATGTTAACAGGCAAAATAACTGTGACAAATCATTTTTTTGTCAGCAGTCTGCTTAGAAAGACGGTCACCAGATGCCAATGGCATGGCATCTAAAATTCAGATATAACCTATAAACATGTCAGATTGCAGGTTTTCAAAATGTTTCCAAATTATGTTACTGAAAGTCATCCTTGGGATTTAATTATGTAAAATGATATGTCAAAATTCTTTCAGTCATGCATTTGCATCCACATTTATAAGTTATAACGGATGATGAGAACAGAATTCATAGAAATGAGCTTTGTAATTGTATTAACCCTTTCCCACATATAGATGCCTCTGCAGCAGACCACTTTTGAAATCAAAACAAGCAATTTTTCCTATTGCCATAATGTTTTCAATTTTTTTAAAATTCCTTGAATGTCTGTCTGATTTTCAGATTAGGTTACATTCATGGAACTGAATTTGGCTGTTACATTTCCCTCTTGTACATGCCTTATGACGCATTTGCATCAGATGACTCTTGAAAACTTTGTGGTGTTTGGTGTTACATTGAAACAACCAATTGCAAGCATCTAGTCCAATCAACAAAATGAGAAATATATTATTTAAGTTAAGAAAAATTAGATTATTTTTTTCCCTGATCAAATTTTGAAATGAGGAGCAATCCAGCAACACAATGGGCAAACATATGTATTCTTCTTCTACCATTTATTGCCCACATTCAACATGTTAAATATAAGTATGGCAAGTTTTGGGCATGGTTAAAAACAGGATAAAAAGATACAACATTACAAGGGAAAATTATTCAGGGCTTCTGCTAGTCTCTAAAATCCAAGAGTCATTGACCCCTAAGCCAAAAAGTTCAGGGGTTGAAATATTTTTTTCAATAGTTAATGGAACAATCATGAGGATGTTGGAAAAAAAACCTATTGACCCCTTGCCCAATGGAACAATCATGAGGATGTTGGAAAAAAAACCTATTGACCCCTTGCCCTGATATCATATTTGGACTTTTTATCTACCACCGACATAAGGCCTGATTACCTAACAAAATATTATCTTATATTTTGATCCCCTACTTTTTGAAATTCCCCCTATATTACCAAATCATTCCTGATAAGATATACTAAATCGTAATGGAACTCAGTTGCCATCAAAAGCTTTACCCTAGATAATTCAGACTTTCTGAAATGTTGAAAAGTTTGTCTGGCCTTTGGTCTGACAGGAAAATAAATCATGTTCGTTTGACATAAAAAAAAAGCAGGATAAAAACTCAAATTACTTATTTCAATAACATTTCTTTTTCCATGCCAATGGACAACAGTTACGATGCAATAGCAATCTACTTGTCCCACATTAAAATTACCCAAGTTGGAATTTTAGAATTTTGCATTGTAATCGTGCACCCACTGCATGATGATTACTTGTCAAGTTGTGTCACCTGCGCTGGCAAAGGGGAGATCTGTCAGTTGTCTGTACATCACACTCTCACTTGTTGACATATTCATAGGCCCTTTCCCTCACACAACATTTCTGCAGCAGCCGACTTTGAACATGTTTTGTTAAAAAATAGAGACTATAACTGAACGGATAACCTATGACTAAAAGTGGAAAACATTGTGACAATTTCTCCTTCTGCCACAATGTTTTCAAAAAGCTGTCTGCTGTAGAGGCGTCAAAAAGCGTCTGTATGAGGGAAAGGGTTAAAACACTCGAGATTGTTTTCTCTATTAATGACTTTCGTCTCATGTATTTTTTCAGCTCTTGATGATAGTGAAAACAATGTAAGCCATGGTTGGACTTCTTCTAGATTTGGAATGGAACCTACTTTACCAACTCAAGAAGGATCATCGAATATCTATCATCATCTAATCAACCAAAATAATGCAGGCACTGTGCCAGATGCTGTTGTTGAAGAGTAAGCTGTTATATTTTTCATTTTTTTCTTTTTCCCATATTATTGAAACCCACAAATGTGGTGTGTGACATCCACTCTTCAGGGCGTAGCTTTGCAATAATCAATGTGTAGGCCGTCTCGTGAGAAAATCAACATTGTGGATTCTGCGTAAAGTATCGACCTGGATCAGCCTAAGCATGCCACACAGGCCTACCCGGATTTTCTGTTTCAGGAATAACTACTCTATACATCTATCCCCCTAAGAAGGAATGTGTCGGCCGGATCAGTCTGCATGGACAGCGCAGGCTGATCTGGTTGAAACATTACGCAGATGTCTATCGCCACAGCTGTATTTTGGGGCATTTTGAGAAAAAAATGTATAGGCACGTACCTACAGTGCCTAAAGGGAGCTACGCCCCTGCTCTTCATGTAAGTTTATCAGTAATATCTTGGCCAATTTCGAAAGTGGGTCATGTGAGGTCAAGAACTCGTTCAGAAGGTCGAATTGAATGAGAATCTTGTTAACAATCGAGAGGCCGCATTTTTAACTTTGTCAGACTGTTTGTCCTGATGACTTCTAGGCCAAGTTACAATATGGTTCAGGTCATGTAAAACACTAGGTCAGTAGGTCAAATTGAATGAAATCTTGTTAACACTGAAACTTCATTGTTATATTGAGCATGTTGAAACTTTGTCAGAATAATTGTTTTGATGGTATCTAGGTTCAGTTTGAACATAGGTCATGTCCTCAGGGGTGTAAAAATGAAGGATCGGGCGAGTACAAAATTCTAGGCGCTAGTCCAACAGGGTTTTCAAGCAAGATATTTAAAATCAATAGACATTTTGCAAAATATTCGTTCATGTCCTTAATCATAATGATAATATGCCTTACTTAGCTTGTTCTCTCTCTTTCTGTCTATACATTTATTCCCTTGACAAGTGCCCATCAAATCATCCGTGAAGTTGCATATAGAGCCAACAGTTGCTCGTTTCTAGTCATGATGCCCAATGAAGATGCTTTCGTTATCGTAACAATAAGTAATTTTCCTTTCACATTTATCTGACAGGCACAATCAACGTTCAGGGGTTGAAAAAATTTCTATATGCCACTAGTCCTGTAGGACTAGTGCTATCAAATTTCTACTCGCCCTGAACTGAAAACCACTCGCCCATATAATATTTACTTTGCCATATTAATTAATGCTGAAAAGTATGTTTGCTTATGTAATTAATAGTTTTTGTTAAATAAACTTGATTGGAACAAATATTAAGATTGTTTTCTTCATTTATTAACCATTCATAACTGATTGTGGTAATTAAATCATTGACAAAACACATTTTTTGCCGTATATTAATTTACAAAGTAATGTATGAGTTCACTCAGTATCTGAATTTTCAACTGAACCATCAGAACTTGAAGTGTCAACTAGCACTGCTGGTCTTGGATTTCTTTTACCAGATAGCTTATGGCCTTTCAAATGTTTGGTGCTCTTTCCTGAGCTGATCCAAGTGACAAGACTGTCTGTAGGATTGAAGTCTTTCACTGAAGGTCCATCAACTTTGACTCTCATGAGATGACTAAGTGAAATCTGATTAAGAGATGTCCTGTACTGAGTTTTTAATCCATTCATGGCACTAAATCCTCGCTCACACTGAGCAGTGGATGGAGAAATGGTTAGCATAATGTTTATTATTGGTAGAATAGAAGTAAGACTATCATTTTGACTATCAGCAAGTACTGATTCATAGGCTTCTGAAAGGGTCCTGTTCAAGTTTGAAGCAATTTCATTCTTCAGTGGAAGCCACTGGTTAGCAGCATTGTTATGTTCTTCTTCTGACAGCAAAGGTTCAAACAAATCCACTAGCTTTTCTATCTCATCATCACCATAGGTGATGAATTCTTGTGGAGATGTGTCCTTCTTTGGCCAGCACTTGAAGTCAAAAATGTTAAATAGAGAGTGTGGCTCTCCTCCAATATGCTTGATAAACCTTTCTTCAAGAAAGAACACTGCGTCATCTAGCAGAGCATCTATGTCCCTATTTATTTGATCCATAGAGTCTGCAGCACATCCTCTTCTCTGCCTAGGCCTGAAAATTGTGACACCCTGAAACTTAACTTCTTCTCCAGTTTCTCTCAGAAATGCTTTGAGTTTCTTTCCTCTCCTGATTTTCATATGTGTGAGTTCATCCTTCAGATTTGAGATTGTCTTGTTCACCTGGGCAATGAGACATGTTGAATTCTGGAAGGTCTCAGATACAACAGTAATCTTGTCTGTCCAGTCTATCATGAAATGCAGGAATGCCAGGAATCTGAAATGAGAAAGCGATATTTTCTTAACGATTTCCCTCATACAACAATTCTGCAGCAGACGACTTTGAACATATTTTGTCAAAAAATTGAAAATCTCTATAATTGAATGGATAACCTATAACTTAGAGTGGTAAACATTGTGGCAAAAGGAGAAATTGCATGTTTTGTGCAATTTCTTCATTTGTCACTAAGTTTTTAAAAAGCCGTCTGCTGCAGAGGAGTCAGAAAGCGTTTATATGAGGGAAAGGCAGGGTTAATTAATTTTTTTATAAACTGTTGAAACGCCAGTCAAAACTGAAAGGGATGGCTAGCCAGTCATTAGGTTAATAAATATACCATAAATTTGCTTTTCGTTTAATTTAGTTAAAATAATTGAGCATGGGAAAAGCCTTTTAGTAATATTTTCCCCCAGTAGTCAAATCATTGTCATGGATTTACTGCATGAAGTAAGGAAGTACATTTATTAAACACTAATTTAACAGTCTGATTTACTAACCGTTCTGTTTTAATTTCTTTCAAGTATCCCTTGGCACGACTAGCTTCTTCCCCACTCTTGGATGCTATGTCTTCTAGGTGAATACACGTGATTTCATAGTTGTCAAGGAGAGATTTCAGAGCTCTGTTTTGGCTGGCTACCCATCTGACTTGCTGTATGCCTCCATAATGTTTCAAGTCCTTGTCCAAGGAAACAGCAATATTATATAGTTCTCTCCTTTTCTTCGGAGAATAATAGTAAAACTTGAAAATACCTTTCATTGTTTCTTCAAATTTTTCCAGGTAAACACAATCTTTCTTGCTGTCACATACTGCCAGTTCTAACTTGTGTGCAATACAGTGCACAACAACCATGTAGTCATTACAGGGAGTTACTAAATGCTCATTAAGGTCATCCATCATCAGCTTAACTGCACCTCCTTTCTTCCCTAAGTTCACTGCTGCACCATCCGTATTGATACCAACTAATTTCTTTGAGAGACATTCCAGAGGCAAACCCACAGTATCCAAAGCCTTAAAAACCCCTTGTTTCACCCCTTGTGCATTACCATGCTCTAAGTTGACTATGTCTGCAATGTTTGTACACACTCTGCCATCTTTGTTTACATACCTCACATATACAATTTCTTGTTCTGATATTGCTTTATCAGTTGATCCATCAGATAATACGCTCACAAACCTAGCATCTTCCAATTCACAAAATGTTTTTTTCTTCAAAGTATCACTTATGGCAGAAATAAAATTTTTACAACCATGAATGTTTTGGTAGTTTTTACCCATGTCAACACCATTTTTCTCTTGTAAACAACACAAGCTTTCAAACTTCGAAAAAGCAACACATTCTTGGGCAACATAATAAGCAGTTGTCATGAGTTTTTCATATTTCTCTGTGTTTTTTTCATGAACTTTTCTGATACACTTTGCCATGGCAGACTGACCGGATTTGGTATCGGCATTATGTTTTTCTACACAACATTTGTGTTTGGTACTTTTGTCATGAAAACGTAAACTTTCTTTTTTAAAATTAACGGAAATACCTTGAAATAGGTTTGACTTAGTGTCGGCAATAGATGGGTATGAGGTACATATCGCGCAAAACAGATGTAGGTCCCGAACCTCCGCCCACGGGAACTCTTCTAACCACGATTCTTGGATTACACGTTGTCTCTTTCCTTTGTCATAGCTCCTTTGATCCGATTTACGTTTTTCAATTTGTCGTTTAGACCGATCCGACTCTTTTTTCTCATCATCGCCTCCCCCGGCTTTACCAAAGAAAGATCGTATGTCCTTACTAGCTATTTTTGAGTTTGACAGATAGCGGGAGAAATACGAAGCGATGACTGGTTTGTTTATTGGTGATGGGCGGGTATAAAACACGTAGACCGTCGGATAACACGTGCTT
Source organism: Serripes groenlandicus (assembly GCA_031761405.1). Taxonomy (NCBI): domain Eukaryota; kingdom Metazoa; phylum Mollusca; class Bivalvia; order Cardiida; family Cardiidae; genus Serripes; species Serripes groenlandicus. The sequence continues at coordinate 28,281,922 of JASEVX010000005.1, forward strand.
TTTTTTATTTCATTATTTCGGTGTATCTTAAAATCCTAATTCCTGAGAACTTTTATCATAACATCAAATATCTGTACATGATCGAGATATACTTTAAAAAGCAAAAAAACAAAACGTATTAGAGCGGGTTTATTTTCGCTTACATTTTTATGTGATCCGCGTTTTATTCCATACCCTCAGCGATGATGACGTCACAGTCATAAACGCCTGGTAGCAAGTGTCTGAGTGACACTGATTGTTTTGTTTTACCGACGATGATACTTTTAAGTTTTTTAACATATTAAATCGCAAATACGCAACTACAAATAATACAGTACTATTTTGCAACTTATTATATATCAACTAGTGAACATGATCTGTTGATTTTTTACTCGCCATGTCGGACTAGTGTTTTGTGAAACCTCCTCGCCCAACACTAAAACATACTCGCCAATGCGAGCGGGCGAGTGTAATTTTCAACCCCTGACGTTATCATGATGTTAACATCATAGACAGCTATTGCAATGATTAAATAAATCATATTTTACATAATTTAAAATGTCCGCCATTTTTTTTCATTCCAACACATGGTTAAATTGACTAGACGAAATGGATAAAACGAATTAAACGAAATTTCACCCAAATCCCTATCGTTTTTGTATGAAATAGTTATTTAATTATTTTGTTAAAAATTTGATTCAGTTAAATATCACAATCGGTAAAAAAGCAACATTTGAATGAATTTACTGCACAGAAAATGTTGCGATTTGTTTAAAAATGTAAACAGAAGTTAAAATTATGCTAAATCGAACACTTTAAAGGTTCCCTCGATACATCATGTCTAAACAAACAAGCATAAGTTCCTTCTTTGGCGGTATAGGTGGTGGGAATGACGAAAAACAAGAGAAAGGAAAACAAAAAAAAGCCTTAGATAAAAGAAAATCAATAATAAACAGTTGAATTTAAGGGCGAGTGCATTTTTCAAATCACTAGTCCTACAAGGCAAGTAGCATTTGAAAAATATTTAAACCCCTGGTCCTGTCAAAATCTAGGTCACTATGCCAAATCTGAGAAAAATCTAGGTAACACTCTAAGAGAGAACACGTTTTGCTTCAGCAGCTTGAAACTTTGTCAGGATGTTTGTTTTGATGATATCTAGGGTCATATTTGATCAAAAACTAGGTCACTAGGCCAAATTGAAGGAAAATATTGTAACACTCTGGAAGCACATAGTGCAGGGTGAGCTATTGTTATCAGTTGTCGTCAGTCTGTCTGTTTACATTTTCCAATGGACCAATTTAAAAAAAAATCACATGAATGTTCTTCAGGTGGTCCTGTTTTAGAGCTTATCAAAGAATTAAATGTCATGCAGAACTTAGGTTGCTGTGGCTTCAGAAAAAAGGGGAAAATGCCAAAACTTAAAAAATCTTCTTGTCAAAAAATACTGGCCCGATTTCAAATTTATTTTGCACACATAAATTTCATTTGGAGACATTGTACCAAGATTGTTAAAATTCTTCCGATCCGTTGAAAAACATGGCTGCCAGCAGAAGGAGCTTGTTTTCCTTATATAAATATGTGTATAGTGAAAGCTTAAAAAATCTTCTTGTCCAAAAGAACTTGCCTGATTTGAATATAATTTGGCACAATAGTTCATGGTTTGATCCTGTACCAAGACTGTTCAAATTATTCTGATTTGTTGATTTCTAGGTGTCATCATGCTCCTTGTTAACTTAAGCATGTTCAAACTATGTCAGAAAATTTATCTTAAAGATTAAATTCAAATATATATATCATATTGATCGAAATCTAGGTCACTTGGCCAATTTGAAGAAAATCTTGTCAACACTAAGATACCTCATTTTTTGCTTTTATAGCAGCTTTAAACTTTGTAGGAATGTTTATTGTGCCCCCTTTTAAGAAGAGGGGTATATTGCTTTGCACATGTTGAACAGTCTGTCGGTAGACCAAAGCTTGTCCGACTATGGTCCTCAAACTTGACTTGGAGGTTGGGGATGACTAGTAGTAGACGAACCTTATTGATTTTGAGGTCATCAGGTCAAAGGTCACAGTGACCTTGAATGCGAAAAGCTTGTCCGAGTGATAACTCAACATTGCCTGCACCCATGACAACCAAACTTGACATGGAGGCTGGGGGTGACCAGTAGATGACCCCTATTGATTTTGAGATCATTGGGTCAAAGGTCCTGAAAAGCTTGTCCAAGTGATAACTCGACTTTGCCTGCACCCATGGCCCTCAAACTTGACATGTAGGCTGGGCCTGACCAGTTAATGACCCCATTGATTCTGAGGTCATGGGGGTCAAAGGTCAAGGTCACAGTGACCTTGAACCTGAAAAGCTTGTCCGAGTGATAAATCGATATTGCCTGCACCCATGGCCCTCAAACTTAACATGGAGGCTGGGGATGACCAGTAGATGACCCCTATTGATGTTGAGGTCATTGGGTCAAAGGTCAAGGTCACAGTGACCTTGAACATGAAAAACTTGTCCAAGTGATAACTCGACATTGCATGCACCCATGACCCTAAAACTTAACATGGAGGCTTGGGATGACTAGTAGATGACCCCTATTGTGAGGTTATAATGGGGCATAATGTTTGAAATAACAAATATCTAGGCCAAATTTGAATATGGGCCAACTTGGGTTTAAAAAAGGTCACTACGCCAAATTGAAGGAAAATGTCAAAAGATTTTTTGAATTTTTGAGAATAATTGTCTTGAAAATATAGTATCTAGGCTAAGTTAAAATAAAGGCCATGTATGGTAAAAAAATAGTTCACTAGGCCAATTTGAAGGAATTGTTTTTAACACTCTGGAAGCCATATTCTTAACTTGAGCAATTTGAAATTTTGTCAGAATGATTATCTTGATAATATCTAAGCAAAGTTAGAATAAGGGTCATGTCATGTAATAACCAAGGTCAGTTGGCGTCCGCATTACACCTTAGTTAAGGTTTTGCATGCAAGTACATTATATTTCACCATAGCTCAGTTACTACTAGATGTATTGCATTTGAACTTTCTACAATTCTTTCCAACTACCACACCTATGTAAATAATCAAGTTTGATAACTCTATCCTGCATTTAATGCAAGTTATTGCCCTTTTTAGCTTTGCTCAAGGTGAGTTATTGTGATCGCCTTTTGTGCGTCGTCCATCGTCCGTCAACTTGTTCTCAGTAACCAGTGTGTCAATTTGGATGAAACTTCACAGAAAGCATCCTCTCAATGACCTCACCAGATTTCCTTAAAAATTTTGGGATCCATGCAGAATTCTGGTTTCCATGGCAACGAAATGAAAAAAACTTTCAAAATTCTTCTTCTCCCAAACTGGTTGGCAGATTTTCAAATAATTATGTAGAAATGTTCCTTGTATGACCCTCTATGAGATTCCTTCAAGCCATGTTGATTGGTCGAAAAACATGGCCGCCAGGGGGGGTGCAGGGCTATTTTGCCTTATATGGCTATAGTGAAAACTCAAAAAATCTTCTCCTCCTAAAGTGTCAGGCCTATTTTCAAATAATTTTGTAGAAATGTTCCTTGGATGACCCTCTATCTGATTTCTTCAAGCCATGTTGATTGGTTGGAAAACATGGCCGCCAGGGGGGGTGGGGCTATTTTGCCTTATATGGCTATATTGAAAACTTAAAAAATCTTCTCCTCAGAAAGTGTCAGGCCGATTTTCAAATAATTTTGTAGAAATGTTCCTTGGATGACCCTCTATCAGATTCTTTCAAGCCAAGTTGATTTGTCGAAAAACATGGCCGCCAGGGGGGTTGGACTATTTTTCCTTATATGACTATAGTGAAAACTTAAAAAATCTTCTTCTCCGAAAGTGTCGGGCCGATTTTCAAATAATTTTGTAGAAATGTTCCTTAAGTGACCCACTTTCAGATTCCTTCAAGCCATGTTGATTGGTCAAAAAACATGGCCGCCAGTGGACAGGGCTATTTTGCATTATATGGCTAAAGTGAAAACTTAAAAAATCTTCTCCTCAGAAAGTGTCAGGCCGATTTTCAAATAATTTTGTAGAAATGTTCCTTGGATGACCCTCTATCAGATTCTTTCAAGCCAAGTTGATTTGTCGAAAAACATGGCCGCCAGGGGGGTTGGACTATTTTTTCCTTATATGACTATAGTGAAAACTTAAAAAATCTTCTTCTCCGAAAGTGTCGGGCCGATTTTCAAATGATTTTGTAGAAATGTTCCTTAAGTGACCCACTTTCAGATTCCTTCAAGCCATGTTGATTGGTCAAAAAAATGGCCGCCAGTGGGCAGGGCTTTTTTGCATTATATGGCTAAAGTGAAAACTTAAAAAATGTTCTCCTCCGAAAGTGTCAGGCCGATTTTAAATAATTTTGTAGAAATGTTCCTCGGGTGACCCTCTATCAGATTCCTTCAAGCCATGTTGATTGGTCGAAAAACATGGCCGCCAGGGGGGGCGGGGCTATTTTTCCTTATATGGCTATAGTGCAAACTTAAAAAATCTTCTTCTCCAAAAGTGTCAGGCCGATTTTCAAATAAATTTGTAGAAATGTTCCTTGGGTGACCCTCTATCAGATTCCTTCAAGCCATGTTGATTGGTCAAAAACATGGCCGCCAGGGGGCGGGGCTATTTTGCCTTTTATGGTTATAGTGCAAACTTAAAAAATCTTCAACATCTTCTCCTCAGTAACCGGTGGGTCAATTGGGATGAAACTTCACAGAAAGCATCCTCTCAATGACCTCACCAGAATTCCTTCAAATTTTTGGGATCCATGCAGAATTCTGGTTTCCATGGCAACGAAATGAAAAAAACTTCAAAATTCTACTTCTCCCTAACTGGTTGGCAGATTTTGAACTTATTTTGTAGAAATGTTCCTTGGGTGACTCTCTATCAGATTCCTTGAAGCCATGTTGATTGGTCGAAAAACATGGCCGCCAGGGGGGGCGGGGCTTTTTTGCCTTATATGGCTATAGTGAAAACTTAAAAAATCTTCTCCTCCAAAAGTGTCAGGCCGATTTTCAAATAATTTTGTAGAAATATTCCTTGGATGACCTGCTATCAGATTCCTTTAAGCCATGTTGATTGGTCGAAAATCATGGCCGCCAGGGAGGGCGGGGCTTTTTTGCCTTATATAGCTATAGTGAAAACTTAAAAAAATCTTCTCCTCCAAAAGTGTCGGGCCGATTTTCAAATAATTTTGTAGAAATGTTCCTTGGATGACCCTCTATCAGATTCCTTCAAGCCATGTTGATTGGTCAAAAAACTCGGCCGCCAGGGGGGGCGGGGCTATTTTGCCTTATATAGCTATAGTGAAAACTTAAAAAAATCTTCTCCTCCAAAAGTGTCGGGCCGATTTTCAAATAATTTTGTAGAAATGTTCCTTGGATGACCCTCTATCAGATTCCTTCAAGCCATGTTGATTGGTCAAAAAACTCGGCCGCCAGGGGGCGGGGCTATTTTGCCTTTTATTGCTATAGTGAAAACTTAAAAAATCTTCTCCTTCAAAAGTGTCAGGCCGATTTTCAAATAATTTTGTAGAAATGTTCCTAGGGTGACCCTCTATCAGATTCCTTAAAGCCAAGTTGATTGGTTGGAAACTATGCCCGCCAGATGGCGGGGCTTATATAGCTAAAGTGAAAAAAAAAATCAGGTGAGCGATTCCAGGGACATCATGGCCCTCTTGTTTACTTTTTCTTGTCCGGAGAATTGCTTAATAACTAACTGATGGAATCTATTAAAACTACATACAATGGTAGAGCATAATCAGAGGAAGTGCAGTGTACAAGAACCATAACTCTACTTTACATAATTACAGAGTTTTTGCCCTTTGTTACTTTTTCTTGTTCATAGTCTTGTCCGGAGCATAACTTTAAAACTAATTCTTGGAATTTATTAAAACTTCATAGGATGATACAATACATTGACAGGAAGTGCGGTGTACAGGAACCATAACTCTATTTTACCTAAATACAGAGTTATTGCCCTTTGTTACTTTTTCTTGTCCAGAGAATTACTTAATAACTAACAGATGGAATCTAATAAAACTGCATACAATGGTAGAGCATAATGAGAGGAAGTGCAGTGTACAAGAACCATAACTCTTATTTACATAATTACAGAGTTATTGCCTTTGTTACTTTTTCTTGTCCGGAGAATTACTTAATAACTAACAGATGGAATCTAATAAAACTACATACAACGGTAGAGCATAATCAGAGGAAGTGCCGTGTACAAGAACCATAACTCTAATTTACATAATTACAGAGTTATTGCCCTTTGTTATCCAAAAATGAACAAAACAAGAATAACCCAATCCATAACATTGTCCTTTTAAGGTGGGGTTTCTAAATATTTCACAACCTTTCCTATCAGGGCGGCGTTCGGGGGTATTAATCACATTCAGTGATAGTTCTAGTTTGGCTTATTATGAGGGTGTTGGTGTCATTTAATGACATTTTTGTTCCTTTCAGTAGTAATAAAATCCTTTGTAAAAAATAGTATACAGGTTTACCACTTCCAACATATAGATGCTTTTTGATGCATCTGCAGCAGATGACTATTGAAAACATTGTGACAAAAGAAGAATTTGCTCAAAACAAGCAGGCACAGTGGAAATGGTTGAGTGCTCTTTGGCAAGGCACATTTCCTAGCCTAGTACTGGTTTGTTTACCCAGGGATCATGAATAAGTGAAGTAAAATCCCAACAAAATAAATCAAATGAGCAATTTCTCCTTTTGCCACAATGTTTTCAACTCCATTTAATAATGAAACTCTCATTAATGGATATTTTTCATATTTTTGTCAGTATGTTTTTAAAGTCGTCTGCTGCATACTCGATGTATGTGGGAAAGGGTTAACATATTAAATATTTACAGGGAAGTTATTCCACAAAATGGACCGGTACAAGGTTGTCAGACAGACTTCAATCAAGGCAACCAGATGATGTCACCACATAGGTTTCCAGCCGATCAGGTCCAACAACATGCTATAAATCAGACACACCGACAACAACTTTTAAATCACCCTCAGATGCATCACCAGCAAAGTCACCTTCAACAATTTCACCCAAAACAACAACAACAACCTCCACCTTCCCTACACTCATCCCAACAACCAATCAACCACCAACAACCCTTACCGGCCAAAAAGGTTGTGTATGCAGTTATTCAACAGGATGGACAAAAACAAAGAATAGAAATGCCTCAGGAGCATTTTAATTCTTTGGTGAAGAATCAGTCAAGTTTGCCAAACATCCCACAGCAACATCCTCATCAACAACAGAATAACGTGGTTCAACCTACGAAAAATGGAAATCCTGGACAACCGTTTCCTGGGCATATTGCGGAGGCAATGATTGACAAAGCCTTGAAGGATCAAGAAGAAAAGATTGCAGAGAATAATAAAATGCTGGCCGCATACAAACAGCTTGGGTTTCAGGCGGCATCCGGAAATGGTTCGCCTTCACCGCAGGTCTCGACTAGTGTGTCAACGGGAGCTTCTCCAAACAATCCAGACTATGGGATGAAAAATATGAATCATTTAAACAGTACACAGTCTCATCCTAAATCAATTGATATTAAAATGGCAGACAATAATGGTGCTACAAACCAGGTTATGTCCCTTCTTCAGCTTAATCCTGTTGGTGCAGTGAATAAATCACCAGTGGTTACTTTACATGGGCAAAGACCAAACACATATGTGCAACAGGGTTTTATTCCCCAAAACATACAATCTCCTGTTAGTAACAACCCTGTACAGGTTTCATCAATTTCTTCAAATCAGATCCCACCAACTCCCGGTTCATCTGGTGCGATGAATAAAATCAACAAGAATAATGTGGTACTGGAGGGTGGCGGACAGTTTGAGGAAGGTCAAGCATATGTAATTCGTGATAAACATGGGCGACAGCAGACCATGGTATGGAAAAGTGGGGATTTTGTTACAGTGCAAAATAATGAAAGCAGTAAGTGAAATACCATATCCCTTGGGAGATATGCAGCCATATTCACATTTATAGCAATTTACACTATATAAGGATAGTCATAATATATTTTTCATCATATGTCGTAAGTTTATTTCTTAGTTTTAATTGTATGTATTTGTGGTAATACAGTTAAATGTTAACCCTTTCCCTCATACAACAATTCTGCACCAGACGACTTTGAACATATTTTGTGAAAAAATAGAAATTCTCTATAATTGAATGGATAACCAACCTATGACTTAAAGTGGAAAACATTGAGGCCAAAGGAGAAATTGCTCGTTTTGAGCAATTTCTTCTTTTGTCATTATGTTTTCAAAAAGCCGTCTGCTGCAGAGGCGTCAGAAAGCGTCTATATGAGGGAAAGGGTTAAAGGTCTTAACCCTTTCCAACTTACAAATGCATTTTGATGAATCTACAGCAGACATGGACAAAAGAGAAAAGAGAAAATGCTCATAATGAACAATTTCGCCTTTTGTCACAATGCTTTCAACTCTTTTTAATAATTATACATGTACTATCATTCATAGAGAAATTCAAAATTTTCCAAAAGATGTTTTCAAAGCTGTCTTGGAAAGGTTTAAAAGAGTCATCTCGAAATATTTTAATTTGTTCATACTTTCTTTACCAGTTCATGTGAAATAAATTTAATTATCTTATTAAAAAATTACTTTGCAAATGATTTTCTCCTGTTTTAATTACAGTACAACATCAGGTGGTGGATTCTAGTCAGAGAGGTCGAGGTTCACGTGGCCGTGGTGGCCGAGGTAGAGGTAGAGGTCAAGTACATGTTCAAGTTAATACTTCTGGCATAATGCCATCTAGTCCCAGAGGGTAAGAGTAATTCATTTATTAGCTCTACTGGCCAAAGGCGAGAAGGGCTTATGTCATGTCGATTTGTCCGTCCGTCCGTCCGTCCGTAAACAATTTCTTGTTAACACGATAGTCTTCACTTTTGATTGTATCTCAACCAAACTTATACAGTAGTTAGATATCCATGAGAGCTCGGTTCCTTTCGAAAACCAGCCAGATCCGCCCATGCATGACTGGATTATGGCCCTTGAAATGGTCAAAGTTGCTATAAAAGAGCTTGTTAACACGATACAGTCTTCACTTTTGATTGTATCTCAACCAAACTTATACAGTAGTTAGATATCTATGAGAGCTCGGTTCCTTTCGAAAACCAGCCAGATCCGCCCATGCATGACTGGATTATGGCCCTTGAAATGGTCAAAATTGCTATAAAAGAGCTTGTTAACACGATACAGTCTTCACGTTTGATTGTATCTGAACCAAACTTATATAGTAGTTAGATATCCATGAGAGCTCGGTTCCTTTCGAAAACCAGCCAGATCCGCCCATGCATGACTGGATTATGGCCCTTGAAATGGTCAAAGTTGCTATAAAAGAGCTTGTTAACACGATACAGTCTTCACTTTTGATTGTATCTCAACCAAACTTATACAGTAGTTAGATATCTATGAGAGCTTGGTTCCTTTTGAAAACCAGCCAGATCTGCCCATGCATGACTGGATTATGGCCCTTGAAATGGTCAAAATTGCTATAAAAGAGCTTGTTAACATGATACAGTCTTCACTTTTGATTGTATCTCAACCAAACTTATACAGTAGTAAGATATCCATGAGAGCTCGGTTCCTTTCGTAAACCAGCCAGATCCGCCCATGCAAGACTGGATTATGGCCCTTGAAATTGTCCAAATTGCTATAATTGAGCATGTGAACACAATAGAGGCTCCATTTACTATCTGATCTTCACCAAACTTAGATAGTAGTTAAATATTGATGAGAGCTTGGTTCCTTTTGAAAACCAGCTAGATCCGCCCATGCAAGACTGGATTATGGCCCATGAAATTGTAAAAATTGCTATAATACAGCTTGTGAACACAAAAGAGCCTCCATTTACTATCCGATCTTCACCATACATACATGCTCTGGATTGAAAATGACCAAAGAACCATACCAGTAGAGCATAGGCCCTCATGGGCCTCTTGTTTTTCATTATACCCCCAAAAAAGTTTTGGGGGGGTATATATATAGGAGTCACTGTGTCGGTCGGTCGGCCGGAAGCCATATTTTGTCCGGTATATTTCCTACAAACCACTGGGTGGATTTCAATAAATTTTTACATGAAGCTTCTATACCAAGAGGAGATGTGCATACCCTGAAGGTCTTACAATTGCATGTTATTTTACAGAGTAATGACCCTTTTACGTCTGTCTGTCTGTCTGTCAGCCCCACCTAACCTTGTCCGGCCCGCATCTTAACCATGCATCATAGGATTTCAAAGAAACTTGGCACAAGCGTTCACCATGATGAGGCGGCATGTCGCGCACAAGACCCAGGCCTGTACCTCAAATGGCAAGGTCACACTTAGAGGTCAAAGGTCAAAATGAGTACTATTTGATAGAACTGTACTTTGTCCGGCCTGCATTTCAACCATGCATCATAGGATTTCAAAGAAACTTGGCACAAATGTTCACCATGATGAGGCTGTGTGTCACGCACAAGACCCAGGCCTGTACCTCAAATGTCAAGGTCACACTTACATAAAAGGTTGAAATGAGTACTATTTGAAAGGACTGTACCTTGTCCGAACCACATTTCAACCATGCATCATAGGATTTCAAAGAAACTTGGCACAAACGTTCACTATGATGAGGTGGCGTGTCGTGCACGAGACCCAGGCCTGTACCTCAAAGGTCAAGGTCACCCTTTAGAGGTCAAAGGTCAAAATGAGTACTATTTGATAGAACTGTACTTTGTCCGGCCTGCATTTCAACCATGCATCATAGGATTTCAAAGAAACTTGGCACAAATGTTCACCATGATGAGGCTGTGTGTCGCGCACAAGACCCAGGCCTGTACCTCAAATGTCAAGGTCACACTTACATGTCAAAGGTTGAAATGAGTACTATTTGAAAGGACTGTACCTTGTCCGAACCACATTTCAACCATGCATCATAGGATTTCAAAGAAACTTGGCACAAACGTTCACCATGATGAGGTGGCGTGTCGTGCACGAGACCCAGGCCTGTACCTTAAAGGTCAAGGTCACCCTTTAGAGGTCAACGGTCAAAATGAGTACTGTTTGATAGGACTACCTTGTCCGGTCCGGATCTAAACCATACATCATAGGATTCTCAAGTTGCTGGGCACACATGTCCACCATGATGAGGTGGCTTGTACCTCAAAGGTCATGGTCATGGTCAAAGGCCAAAAGTACTATTTCTTACAAACCACTGGGTGGAATTCAATAAAAACTTACATAAAGCTTCTATACCAAGAGGAGATGTGCATATCATAAAGGTCTTACAATTGCATGCTGTTTTACAGAGTTATGGCCCTTTTGTTGGTCGGTCGGAAGCCATATTTTGAGTCAAGGTGCTGTTTTGGGGGTATTTATCATCTTCAGTGATAGTTCTAGTTTTGGTAGATTAGATCACAAATTGGTTATAAATCAGCCCTTTCCCTCATATTAACAGATCTGAAGCAGACAAATTATGAAAATAGTGTGACAAAAGGATAATTTGCTCATGATAATGAGAAATTTATCCTTTTGCCACATGTTTTTAATTTAAATCAATAAAATAAAACTGCTTTGATTTATAATGATTCACACACATTTGCCTAGATAGTTTCAAAGTTGTCTGATGCAGATTTTGTGTATGTATGTGGGAAAGGATTAAGAATTCCCAAGACTATTTTGTATTGGGTTATATAACAGTTTAGAATTCATTCAATCAGTTATATAAATGAAATACCAAAAAAAACACATTTTGCCTGATATTTCTAATTTCTTTCCCTCATATAGACACTTTCTGACGCCTCTGCAGCAGACGGCTTTTTGAAAACACAGTGACAAAAGAAGAAATTGCTCAAAACGAGCAATTTTTAGCTCCACTGGCTGAAAGCCAGTCGAGCTTATGTCATGGCGAGTTGTGCGTGCGTGCGTGCGTGCGTGCGTGCGTGCGTGCGTGCGTGCGTGCGTTAACTTTTTCCTTTAAACGACTTCTCCCTAACCACTTGGCCAATTTGGTTGAAACTTCATGGGAAGCATCCTCTCAATGTCCTCTACTAAATTCCTTCAATTTTTTTTGATCCATTCAAAATTCTGGTTTCCATGGCAACCGAAAGAAAAAAATAGTGAGAACTTAAAAAATCTTCTTCTCCGAAAGTGTTCAGCCGATTTTCAAATAATTTTGTAGAAATGTTCATTGGGTGACCCTCTATCAGATTCCTTCAAGCCATGTTGATTGGTCGAAAAACATGGCCGCCAGAGGGCGGGGCTATTTTGACTTATATGACCATAGTGAAAACTTAAAAAATCTTCTCCTCCGAAAGTGTCAGGCATATTTTCAAATAATTTTGCAGAAACAATCCTTTGGTGACACTCTACAAGATTCCTTTAAGCCATGGTGGTTGGTAAAAAAAATAGCCACCACGGGGCAGGGCTGTTTGGAGATTTTATTTTTGCCTTATGGCCGTGGAGCGATACTGGCCCTCTTGGGCCTCTTGTTTCTTTTGTCACAATGTTTACCACTTTCAGTCATGGATTATCCATTTAATTATAGAGATTTTTCTATTTTTTGACAAAATATGTTCAAAGTCGTCTGCTGCAGAATTGTCATATGAGGGAAAGGGTTAAATAATGGCATCTCAGGTGTGGGAAAAGTGCCCTAACACTGATAATAAGGCATAATAAAATGGTCTCTGAAAGGACTGTTAACCCTTTCCCTCATATAGACTTTCACATTTTGCCTGATATTTCTTTCCCTCATATAGACACTTTCTGACGCCTCAGCAGCAGACGGATATTTGAAAACATAGTGACAAAAGAAGAAATTGCACAAAACGTGCAATTTCTCCTTTTGACACAATGTTTTCCACTTTTTGTCATAGGTTATCCAGTCGATTATGGAGATTTTCTATTTTTTTATAAAATACGTTCAAAGTCGTCTGCTCCAGAATTGCCGTATTAGGGAAAGTGTTAAATGACGGCTTTTTGAAAACATAGTGACAAAAGAAGAAATTGCACAAAACGTGCAATTTCTCCTTTTGCCACAATGTTTTCCACTTTTTGTCATAGGTTATCCAATCAATTATTGAGATTTTCTATGTTTTAACAAAATACGTTCAAAGTCGTCTGCTGCAGAATTGTCGTATGAGGGAAAGGGTAAAAAAAAACACAACACTATTAGTATTTGACACCTCAGATTATAATGAGCAATTTCTCCTTTTGCCACACTGTCCTCAGCTCCATTCAATAATAACACTTTCACTTATAAAAATATCTCCGTTTGCCTATAAGTTTGGAAAAATAATCTTCAGATTATTGATAATACAAGAAAACTCATAGAGTTTAAAAGGTGACCTTGATGTAGAGATCATAATGAAATGAGCTGTGCTGCATGGCAAACCTTATTTTTGAGAAGTTTAGAAAGCGCCTATATGAGGGAAAGGATTAACCCTTTTCCACATTCAACAAAATTGCACCAGACAACTGATATCTTCTGAAGACAAATTTTGTAAAAACTGTATATATAAACAAAAGTTAAGTTATTTTACACTTTTTTCAAAAGTGGTCTTATGCAGGGCATTATTATAGTGTTATTGATTATTTTTGTTTTGACCCTAGATCACCTCGGGGTATGAGGTCTCCAGTTCACAGATTTACACGGCCTCCTCTAGTTACACGAGGACCAAATAGCGTTATTCGGAAGGAGCTACATCAGATCAATCATCCAATGAACAGAGCACCTCGACACACTCTGATAATACGGACACCATCCCCTAGCACCTCCCACCCAAATCAGAGTCCAAATGTTACTGGTAGCTCAGGTTTAGTCATGTCTACTGGTCAACCGACTCCAATACTGAGCAATGTCACATTAAAGAATTTGATGCCCCCAGCACAAGGATCTCAAAAGACTGCACCGCCATCAGGCACAAATTTAGCAAGGTAATAAAGTCCTTACATATCGACGTTTTTCATGTTCTTAATCCTTTCCCACATACAATAAATCTGCAGCAGATGACTTAGAAAAAATTCAGCCAAAAATATGGAAAATCTCAATATGAAAGTATAATTATTGAGGTTGGATAAAAATATCCATAATGATTAATGTCTCTGTTCATCAACATAGGTCCGGATAAGGAGGGGTATTCAGCTCTTTTTCCCACAATTGCTCTCTTATTATTAAAGCGAACTCTATGTTGTGGGTACTCAAAAGAATCGTCTCACTGAGACGATTCTTTTGAGTACCCACAATATAGAGTTAGAGGGTCGAAGAAGGATTTTAGAACATGCAAAACGACCCTTATCTGGAGCTCTGTCACCACAATGTTTTCAAAATGCATGTGCAAGTGGGAAAGAGTTAAATGTAGTTACAAGAAAAGGTTCTGTTCCATATAAGGTTTAAAGCTGATCTTATTATGACCCCATCAAAGGAGAGGGGATGTATTGCTTTGTACATGTCTGACCGTCAGCCCTCGGTAGACCAAAGCATGTCCGATTGATAACTGGAAAATGCTTGGACTTACAGTTCCAAACTTGGCATGGAGGCTGGGCATGACTAGTAGATGACCCCTTTTGATTTTGAGTTCATCCGTTCAAAGTCAAGGTACAGTGACCTTGAACACATAAAGCTTGTCTGAAAGATAAAATGCAGAAAACTTGCGCCTTAGGACCTTTTAGTCTGTAGGGAGGTTGGGAATGACAAGTAGATGACCCCTATTTTTGTTCAGGTCATCTGTTCAAAGGTTAAGGTCACAATGACCTTGAAAATGTTCCTGACAATGTGACACTCACACTGAGCTTGTTTCCTTATATGTGTATAGTGAAAACTTAGAAAATCTTCTTTTCCAAAAGAAAATATTTGGCACTGATGTTCCTTGGTTGACTCTCTTTCAAGATTTGACCCTCTTTCAAGATTGTTCAAATTCTTCCGATCTGTTAAAAAATATGGGCACCAGGGGGGTGAAGCTTGTTTTTCTGTATATGTAGTGAAAACAAACAAAAATTCTTCTTGTGCAAAAGTACTGGTCAGATTTGCAAATAATTTGGCATAGATGTTCCTTGGGTGAACCTCTATTAAGATTGATCAAATTATTCTGATCCATTTAAAAACATGACCACCAGCTGGGGGGTGGAGCTTGTTTTCCTTATATGTATAAATAGTGAAAATTATAATTCTTCTTGTCCAAAAGTACTGGCCCAATTTGAAAATAATTTGGCAAAAATGTTTTTTGGTGACCCTCTACAAAGATTGTTCAAAATATTCTGATCTGTTAAAAAAGTGGCTTCTTAATAGAGGTGAACAGATTTTCCTCCGTTTGGGTACTAGAGGCATTACACTATGGAAAAGGGCTATATATTATTAAGATTTGAATGAAAAAGCAATTTCAGCTATGTATCAAAATTCAAGTCTTATCAAATATTGAAGAACACTGCGTCATTGATGGCAGTAATGTATGTTTTTGTTTGCCATTATATTTTGTGGTCTTATACATCATATTCTTTATGTGCTAATTGCAGAGAATATATGACTCAAGAAGAAAAAGAGGAACCAGATAAAGGTATGTTGTTTAATTTATACATTTCCCACTTACAACAAACTTGCACCTCTGAAAACCTCTAGACAAAAATGTGAAAAATCTGTGTATAATCATTGAAAAGAGTTGAAAACATTGTGGCAAAAGGAAAACATGCTCATTATGAATAATTTCTCCATTTGCCATTCTTTAAGCTCACCTGAGCACGAAGTGCTCAAGGTGAGTTATTGTGATCACCTTTTGTCTGGTGTGCGTCGTGTATCGTCAGTCAACTTCTTCTCCTAGGTAACCAGTGGGTCAATTGGGATGAATTTTCACAGAAAGCATCCTCTCAATGACCTCACCAGAATTCCTTCAAATTGTTGGGATCCATGCATAATTCTGGTTTCCATGGCAACGAAACGAAAACAACTTTAAAATTCTTCTTCTCCCCAAACTGGTTGGCAGATTTTCAAATAATTTTGTAGAAATGTTCCTTGGATGACCCTCTATCAGATTCCTTCAAGCCATGTTGATTGGTCAAAAAACATGGCCACCAGACGGTGGCCTATTTTGCCTTATATGGCTATAGTGAAAACTTAAAAAATCTTCTCCTGAAAGTGTCAGGTCTATTTTCAAATAATTTTGTAGAAATGTTCCTTAGGTGACCCACTAACAGATTCCTTAAAGCCATGTTGATTGGTCGAAAAACATGGTCGCCACAGGGCGGGGCTATTTTGCCTTTAGTGAAAAACTTTGTAGAAATATTCCTAGGGTGACCCTCTATCAGATTCCTTCGAACCATGTTGATTGGTCGAAAACTATGGCCGCCAGGGGGCAGGGCTTATATGGCTAAAGTGAAAAAAAATAAAATCAGGTGAGTGATCCAGGGCCATCATGGCCCTCTTGTTTATAATGGCTTCTGCTGCACAGGCGTCAGAAAGCATCTTTTTGTGAGAATAGTTTAAGTTTACCATGATTAAGGTTATAAATGTAATAATCAGTTGTGATAGTTCTGAAGAAAAATCTGCATTTAAAGTAATTTATATATAGCTTGTTCTCCTTTGCTAAAATTGAGTTATTAAACATTCAAGAAAGCAGAAGTATTACAGTCACTAATACAAAATTCTATTTTTGCAGACTTGAGCCAAATGATGAATACCTCAACAAGCACTGAGAGTCAATGCGAGAAAACAGAAGTACTGGATCCTCCACGAATACCTAATGTTAGTATTCACTTCAAAATAAATATTTAAGGATTTTGCCATTAATGGCAATTACAATTTATTTGCATACCATAGTCCGTTTAAGTTACAATTTTTAGCTCACCTGAGCACCAAATGCTGAAGGAGAGCTATTGTGATCACATTTTGTCCGTCGTGTGTTGTCAACAATTGCCTTGTTAAAACTCTACAGGCTACATTTTGCATCTGATCTTCATAAAAGTTCATCAGAACATTCATCTTCATCAAATCTTGGATGAAAACTAGGTCACTAGGTCAAATTGAAGGAAAATCTTGTTAACACTCTGGAGGCTACATTTTTATAACCCCGACAAACGAAGTTTTGAAGGGTTATATTGTAGTCACCCTGTGGTTGGTTGGTTGGTCGGTTGGTCCATTGAGATTTTCCTTGTCCAGAGCATTACTTTAAAACTAATTGTTGGAATTAAATAAAACTTCATACGATGATACAACACATTGAAAGGAAGTGCGGTGTACAGGAACCATAGTTCTACTTTACCGAAATACAGAGTTATTAAATGGAATCTAATAAAACGTCATACAATGGTAGAGCACAATGAGAAGAAGTGCAGTGTACACAAACCATAACTCTAATTTACATTATTACAGAGTTATTGTTCCTTGATTCCTGTTTGTTGTTCGTTGAGTATTGTCGGGGGCATAACTGCACAATGAGAGGAAGTCCAGTGTACAAGAACCATAACTGTAAAAAGCTTATTAAAGAGTTATTGCCCTTTGTTACTTTTTGTTGCGCGTATTAATACTTCAAAACTACTGGATGGAATTTAATAAAACTTCATACTATGTACAACACATTTAGAGGAAGTGCAGTGTACAAGAACCAAACTCTATTTTAGTTTATTAGAGAGTTATTGCCCTTCATTACATTTCTTGTTCATAGAATAACTTTCATCGCCCTTTCTTACTTTTTTCTTGTCCGGAGATTATCTTTAAAACTACAAGATGAAATTTAAGGTGGGGTTTCTTAATTTCACTACCTTTCCTATCAGGGCGACGTTCAGGGGTATTAATCACATTCAGTGATAGTTCTAGTTAACTTAAAAATGTTGAAACTTAGTCAGAATGTTTGTCTTGATGATATGTAGGCCAAGTTTTAATATGGCTCATGTACATTCAAAAACTAGGTCACAAGGCTAAATTTAAAGAAAATCTTGTTAAAACTATAAGTGTCCGCTTTTTTGGCTACAGCAGTTTGAAATTTTGTCAGAATGTTTGTTTTAATGATATCTAGATCAAGTTCAAATAGGAGTCATATTGACCTTAAAACTAGGACACTAGGCTAAACTGAAGGAAAATCATTTCAACACTGTCGTCACATCCAATATATGCACAGTACAGTATTTTAGTCTGATTGAATTTAATGAGAATGGTTTATTCCCTAAGTTTGCAGAACTTTTGTCTGACTAGATGGCAATCAGGGAAGATCTGGATCAGATTATACAGTACCTCAGGCTGATCTCTATTTTCACTTGTTGTATAGTCTCTCAGGTTAATTATACCCCCAGATACATAGTATATTGGGACTATATATAGGAGTCACGCTTGTAGATCGTTTGTCGGTCCGTTGGTCTGTGGACATTTCTTGTGAACACTATTTCTCAGCAACCCTTAGTCAGAATTCAATATAACTTCACAAGAATGATTGATACCAAGCCTAGTTGTGCATATTGTCGGCGTGTTGCATTGGAATTAATTTTAAATGAGTTATGGCCCCTTGAATTTCTCATACATATGTATATTGTCAGGCACCAGCTGGGGGTATTCATCACCTTTAGTGATATTTCTAGTTTGTGTATGATATGTTTATAAAGGAAACCACCTATGTGATGTAGTGGTAGAGCAAGTAACTCCGGTACAGAGATAGCATGTCTGATCCCCGGCAGGATCATACCATAGACTTTTTAAATGGACCAGTAGTACCAAGGGAATGGAGTGTGGCATTAACTGAAGATATTGATGATGATAAGCGAAAGGGTATATCTCTATTTTTAGCCCGCCAATGGGAAAAAGTTACAAAATGGCTTTTTTGAACAGTGAGGAGCCAGACCATCCTGTATATCTGTGCAGTCTGATAAGATCTTTACTGTTCACATATTACTTATATATGCATGTTAGAAATGTCTGTCAAATTGTGTAAGTTCTGATAAGAAACAGCAAACTGATCTGAACATAGCCTTTTCAGCAATTTCTTATTGTTACAATTAACCTTTTCCAATCGTTTAACATTATATTCAGGATTCCATATGAGCTGTACTCTGTGAAATCAAACCGTAAGACATTTGCATTCAGTGTAGATCCAGATCAGCACACAAATCATCAGTCTGATCTGGCTTTGCACTGTTAACCAGTTAGTCTTAAAAAAATGATAAGAAACTTTTGTACAGCAATTAACATGATTGTGCAGACAAGTCAATTTCAACACTTGTAAAGCAAACGTTAAGTTTGGTTTTCTCAGAGCACTGCTCATTTCAACCTTATTTTCAGGATGCAAATGCTGTAGCAGTATGCCAGTTCTGTGGTTATGTAAGTGAAGACAAAGTGAAATGTGAAAGTTGTAAACGAAACTTTACTAGTGCTACCAAATATCAAATGAAAGGTACAGGAGTCCCAATAACTACTGAAGGATTAAATGTGAAAAAAAGAAAAACTGACCCCAGTACTGGTGCAGTCACTGGAGGGGTAACTAAGAGAACGTTTTATGGAAAAAATATGGAACAACAAAATCAGTTCTACACTCAAGTAATTCACAGTGCTAATGGACCTATGACAGTGGCAGTAACACGAAATCCCAGGATTATTACGCGGAGTTCGGGTCGGCCTCGAGGGCGGGGAAGAGGGAGAGGGCGCGGGATTATCATTCCTGGTGAGTTACATTTTCAGTGCTGAATTTTTAAAATTGACTTTTCTAGCTGGACATTTTGAAGGGTCCAGCAATATTAAGATAAAAATGTTGAGTTGAGCAGGACGAGAAAGAAGTCGTCCTGTTTGCAGAATGATAACAAAATGACAAAAATGCGATGTCTGTCTATGAAGGACTAGTAAGTGAGATGAAGTATAATTGCACATAGTTAACAATTTCACCTTTTATCACTATGTTTAAACAATTTGCTGTTAGATGCTTAAAATATCATCTTCATAAGATAAACACATGTAAGTTTCTGGTGTGTTAAATTCAACAGAAAGAAAAGGTTCATAAGATCTATGCTTCTTTATCAACAGTAATTCAGATTATAATATTAATTAACATGTTGATTTGTTTTTTATTGTCAACACTTTCTGTAAAACCCCTCAATGGCCCTATTGCAAAAACTTTGGCCCCTTTTTCTTAACACATTGGGGGAGTAAGCCCCCTTTCAAAAAATCCTAGAATAAACTCTAGAGCCTGGCTAAATACAGGTGGCACAGGTTTCACAAAATTTGCCTGTATAAACCTTGTCCGCTCTGTAAGTCTTAATAGTTTTCATCCAATCTTCACCAATTTTGGTGAAAATGTTTGTTGGTAATTATCCCCTTGCGACGAGGTCTTTGAGGGTATGTATATATAGGGATATATGCCTGTATGTATGTATGTACATGTCCCAAACGACATCATCTAGGGACTTCATTTCTTATCTGATTTTCATGAAACTTCACTCACATGTACACTTACATTGCCTCTTGTAGAAGATTTTACTGACCTAGTTACTAGTAGTACAAAAGTCAAGGCCACTGTGACTATTATACTTATTTTCAAAACGACGTCATAGCTTTTACAAGTTTATTATTAAAGGTCAAGGTCACAGTGACTATTAAAAGTCTGTAAAAGGCAATGGCATCGTTTAAGCAACTTTATTATTTATCTGAATATTATGAAACTGATACATAGCTTCATCGGCATCGCCTCTTGTATGTGTTTACGTTTTACTGACTTAAGCCAAAGGTCAAGGTCACAGTAACTTTTATACAAGACCTTTAAGTTTCTTTAAAAAATTAATGTCATCGCTTTAGCAACTTTATTTTTTATCCGATTTTTACAAAAGTAAATGCATATGTTCACCAGCAACACCTCTTGTATGAATTCTTGTTTCCTTGACCTATATCAAAGGTCAAGGTCACAATGTCCATAATACGTCTGTAAGACGACATAATTATAGCTACTTTGTTTCTTACTGATTGTTATGAAACTGAATACACATGTTCACCAACATTGTCTCTTGTTCAAGTTCATGTTTCTCTGTACTAGTTCAAAGATCAAGGTCACAGTTACTTTTATACTTCCTGTAGAAATTACGGCATGATCATTGCTCTATCAACTTAATTTCTTATCCAATTGTTATGAATCTTAAAACACATCCCCATTTGTATGAATTTCCATTTCACCGCCTAAGTAAACGGTAAAGGTCACAGTTTCTTTTGTAAGTTGTACCAAATGCATTGTCAATCTTGCGACTTTATTTCTTATCTGATTGTTATGAAACTTAAATCATATGTTTATAATTTAAATAATCTCTTCTTGTACAAGTTTGTATCCATCAACCAAGGTCAAATTTCAATCACACAGTGACTAATACATTTGTATAAAACAACTTCATCGCTCTAGCACTTTCATTTGTGGACAGAATTCCTTCATATTCCATGCACAGATTCAGTGTCAAGAGAGTCTGGAGGAGTTTGTGTTTTACCAAGCTATGTCTAAGTTGAAGGGTCAAGGTCACATTGACTATATTGTGGAGATGTATGTAACAACTTCATCACTCTAGCACTTTCATTCGGAGACAGAGTTGCTCTAAACCTCATACACTGGTTCATTGTAAAGTGAACTAAGACGGGTTCACTGATCTAGGTCAAAGTTCACAGTGACTCTAATAATACAGATGTATCTGTTTAAAAAACCATGTGAGGGGACTTGTATCATTGGCTATGCTCTTGTTTCTAGGCCAAGTTTGATAACAAGTCATATTTCCAGGGTAATTTTTGGATTTATCATTATGAAATATCCAAAATTGGCCAATCTAGCCTTGTCTACTCTCTATTTAAATCAAACAGTTTTGATCCCATACAAACTTGATGAACATGTTCGTTGGCAAAATGTCTGAGCAAAGTTTGTTAACAAGTCAAAATTAAATTGAATTGTCCAAAAGTGGCCAGATAAACCTTGTCCACTCTCTAAGTTGAACAGTTTTCATTTGATCTTCACCAAACTTGGTGAACATGTTTGAGGGCATAATGGCACTTTTAGATTATGACCCTTGAATTATCAAAAATTTGGCAAAAAAGGCTTTGAATGCTCTTCAACAGTTGTTTATCCAATCTTCATTAAAACCTTGGTTGCCATAAAAACTGGCCTTAACAATTTAGTCATTCCAAAGAAGTGCTTCCTTGACAGCAGGGCCCGTTTTGTCGTTTGCAATTTTCTCCAAATGCGAAAACTTAAAAAATGGCAAATTTAAGTATTTTCAATTTCCGAAAATGAATGGAGATAACTTTTCATTGTCTCAGTGTTTGGTGTCAAGGGAAAACTGTTTCACACTGTTACAAGCTGGTTCCTTCTTGGTTAAATCCTAAGCAAATTGATGTGCCCTTTTCCTTAACCCTTTCCCTCATACAGCAAATTCTTTGAATATATTTTGTCAAAAAATAGAAAATCTCTACAATTGAATGGATAACCTATGACTAAAGGTGGAAAACATTGTGTCAAAAAAAGAAATAGCTCGTTTTGAGCAATTTTTCCTTTTGTCACTATGTTTTCAAAAAGCCGTCTGCTGCAGAGGCGTCAGAAAGCGTCTATATGAGGGAAAGGGTTAATTCTGGGTACCTGTCTTCAAAAAAGTGAGTTTGTCAGCCTAATCTGACTGCTATAACACTGGAGCCCCATAACCCAAACTGATGCACAAGACAATATTATGATTATAATTTCCTAACTTTCATTTACTTGAATATATATGTTGGTTTGTAATGAAACTGGATAATGTATGTCAGACTTTATTCTACCTGTTCCTCATTCGTACCTGTATGGGATTGTCTTTATAAAACTTATTTGCGATGAGTTTTGAACCTTATTATAATTATACCCCCGGTTCCGAAGGAAAGGGGGGGTATACTGTTTTACCCATGTCCGTCCTTCCGTCCGTCCGTCCGTCCGTAACACTTTCGTTTCCGGGCTATTTCTCTGCAACCGCTTTTTGGAATTTGATGAAACTTCATAGGAAGGATCACCACCAAGTGTAGATGCGCATATCGTGTTTGCGTTCCGGTTGGATTATTTTTCACGGAGTTATGGCCCTTTACCCCACCATCAGGCTATGTATGACTAAATTCATTTCCGGGCTATTTCTCTGCAACCGCTTTTTGGAATTTTATGAAACTTTATAGGAAGGATCACCACCAAGTGTAGATGCGCATATCGTGTTTGCGTCCCGGTTGGATTATTTTTCACGGAGTTATGGCCCTTTACCCCACCATCAGGCTATGTATGACTAAATTCATTTCCGGGCTATTTCTCTGCAACCGCATTTTGGAATTTTATGAAACTTCATAGGAAGGATCACCACCAAGTGTAGATGTGCATATCGTATTTGCGTTCCAGTTGGATGATTTTTCACGGAGTTATGGCCCTTTACCCCACCATCAGGCTATGTATGACTAAATTCATTTCCGGGCTATTTCTCAATATATTCACAAGCAATCATTGTCACAATATTAAGACTGTGGACTCCTTCAAATTATCATAACACACCAACACTTCCTCACTCATTCTAACCTTTCATACTCTTCAATACTTTTACCCCAATGATGCAATTCAACTTTTGATCTGTCTTTCAAAACATGAGCGGGGGTATCACTAGTGAGCAGTAGCTCACATATTTCTTGTTACCTGTATGTATGACCTGTCATTGTAATTCAACTTTAATAACAGAATTCTATCTTATAGATCTCTCTTTTTAAGTCAAATTTCAACCTTTACTTAACAGTCATCAAACCTTATATCTAAAAAAAAAAAAAGATGCAAATAAAGAAATAATATGTCACATTTGGCTGCCAATGGCGACTGATTTCGCTCTCATGTCCAAAATGTGGGCAAAAGTTTTCAAATTTAGCGAAAAGGATTTTTTAATCCAGCGCAGGTCCTGATAACAGGTGTATTTTCTGACTGTTTGGCAAAAGAATAAATTGCTCATCATGAGTTGTATGTTGCAAATGCATTAAACTGACTGCAAGCAGTGCTTTCATTAAGGGCCAATTCCAGGAATTTTGAAATTCCTGATCAAAATTAAGGACTTAAAGGAGAATGATATTTCTCATGTCATTGATCAATATGTGTGTCATAACCGGGATGTTTTGGATACACATCTATTTAAACAAAAATGAATGTTTATTTATTTGACTTTAATTACTATGACAAAGCAAAGGGTCGTTTGACATATACATCTATTTAAATAAAATTTAGTGTTAATTTATTTGATTTTAATAATGATGACAACCCTTAAAGCTTTGCTGCCAATGTCAACACAAATTCCAGACCGAATAGGGGGATCAGTGGTTCGCTAACTACTCTCGAACAATTCAGCTGTTAATCGCGGGAAATGTCATTATCATGATATGGCAGAGAAACGTAACGTTGCCTCACTAATATAGATTCTTTCAAATCAGCCCTTTCAATGCCCTCACATTCTGCTTCAGAGTCGAAATTTCGAAAGATCTCGGCAAAAAATTAATTGACATCCGCCATTTTGGAATCTCGGAAAGTACCTCTTCAGGATAGGTTTATTTATTATTTCAATTCTGACCAATCAAATTCATTATTCGGGGAGGAATCAACTAGGAACGAGGCTACAGAGGCTGCACATTTTCCAAGTAGTTATGCATACACAGAGACCTAAAATGGCATACAGAATAAAAAAATAACTTCACTTTATAGTTTCAGAAGTGATAATCGGTATAAATCATCAACAAATATTTTAAGCAGATAAAGAAAACGTCCCACACTTTATAGTTACCGAAGTGATAATCAGTATTTCTCGTCATCAAATATTTTTAAAAGATTAAGAAAATGTCCGACCTAATTAATTAATTAACGGTATTTGAAAGAAAGACCGTCGTCAGATTAGGCATATTTTCAATCCAATTAGCATATATAAATCAAGTTAAACTACCCTTCTTTACATTCCCTACAAACAAAGTGGTCGTCAAAGTGATGTCTGGTACACACGATAAGAACTTAGGTAAGCATGTAATCATGCGCATGACAATTATCGATTTTTTTACACGTTCACCTCTGCACTTTCAACCTTTATACTTTATTTAGGGTTATTCTGAAAACTTCCATGTGTAAATTAACGGAAGGTTTTGGGAATTTCTGGACGTATAATAAACAGCCAGTGCTAAATTTTCAGACGTTTTTTTGATTTTTTGGACGTATATTAAGTCCACGTCTGCTTAATGAAAGCACTGCTGCAAGTGGGAAAGGGTCAAGACCTTAGTTTGACTTTTATTTTCCAGAAACTATAACATTGTCATCGGATGAGGAGGAAGGGGAGTCGAGTCAGAAAGGGTTAGGTGATGTGAATAACTCAAGTCAGAGTACAACACCTAGTCAGGTAGACCAGTCTTCACAAGAATGCCCCGAGTCTCCTCTTATACCCATCATCCCGATAACCTCAAAGCCAAGTTATACCAGTAGGATGGATAAAATGGAGGATGAGGTAAGTTTTGCCATGTAATGGTAGAATGGGGCAAAGTGTGCAACCTTTCAGAATGGGATAAATTAACATCATAGGAGGCAGCTTGAAACCTTGTCGGAATGATATCTAGGCCAAGTTCTAATATGTTTCATGTCAGGTAAAAATCTAGGTCTCTACACTAAATTGAAATTAATGTTTTTAACACTTGAAATTGCATTTTTAACTAGATCATGTTGTAAAAAAAAAAAGTAAATCACTAGGCTAAATTTAAGACTCTTTTTAAGTCCGCAGTTTTGACTTGAGCAACTTCAAAATTTTGTCAGGAATGTTTGTTTTGGTTTCATTTAGGCCAAGATCGTAATTCGTATGGTGAAATGTCAAAAATAAGGGTCACTTGGCCAAAGTTGTAAACACTGGAAGCCTCATGTTTAGCTCGACTTTTGAAAAAACGAGATCTATTGTCATGACCCTGGCATCCTCGTCGGCGGCGGCGTGGTCGTCCGGTTAAGGTTTTTTGTTCAGCTCAGCTTTTTTCCTGTTTTTCTATCAGTCGAGCGTCTGTGCCGTACGCGGTGCTCTTGTTTAAACTTTGTCAGAATGTTTGTCTTGATGATATGGTATCTAGGCCAAGTTTGAATATGGGTGATATTTTGATAAAAACTATGGCACTAGTTGAAATTTGTGAAAAATCTTGTAACAGCTGTAGTGGCTGCATTTTAACTTTAGAACGATGAAAGTTTGTCAGAAAGTTTTTCTTAATGATAGTTAGGCTAATTTTTGATGTAAGTCATGTTCTTTCTTGAGCAGCTTGAAACCTTGTCTGAATGATATACAGGCAAAGTTCGGATATGGTTTATGTCAGGTAAAAAGCTAGGTCTATTTGTTTTAACTTTTAAGTATGTTCCTTTTGAGTTATTTCTAACTTTGTCTATGTCTGCAGTTTAATTATATGAGTAATTTCTCACTTATAGTTATTTAGTTAAATGTTTGTTTCTATGAGCAAAAGAGTCAAAAAAAAAATTAAAATCTTTCCTTACAGGCTGGATTGTCCCGCAAAGATAGAGAAGGCTCCTGTTCGCCAGTCAATGTTTTACTGAATGCCAAAAGTGTAACTGTTGGCACATTTAGAGGGATTCCTCTTGAGCCAATAGTATTATGTAAAAGTGGTTTAAGATTTTTCGTGGAAGGTAAGTAAGATCTCACTTGTTTAACCCTTTCCTACATGCATGTGACTTAGTAAGCAGTTTTCCTTTTCCTAAATGTTATAATCTAAATTTAATCCTTTCCCTCATAGAGATGCTTTCTGATGCCTCTGCAGCAGATGCCTTTTGAAACTATTATGGCAAAAAGAGAAATTGCGTATAATGCAATGGCTTTTTTTTTGTATTCAATAATTGTTCTTTCTTTTATAGAAAGATCCATCCTTTGCCAAGTTGGAAATTCTTGGTAAACGAAAGTAATATAACTGAAAACAGTTGAAAACATTGTGGCAAAAGGGGAAATTGTTTATCATGAGAAATTTCTTCTTTTGCCAAAATGTTTTCAAAAGTCGTCTGCTGCAGAGGCGTCAGCAAGCATCTATATATATCGGAAAGGGTTAACCCTCACCCAGGTAAACAAGACTTGACCTTGACACCTGCAGAGTGATAGCATTTTGTAAGCTATCAAATATTGTGTGGTGCCATTGGATAATTCATATGGGAAAAGGGAGAAATTTACGATTGATGAGCTATTATGATTACCCTTAGTCCATCTTCAACAATTTGTATATATACATTGTGGAGGCCAGAATTTTCATCTAATCGTCAACAATCTTGTGTCAGAGTGTTTGTTTTGATGATATTTAGGCAAAGTTTTCAAATATTGGTTAAAAACATAAATAAAAATGTTAAGAAAATCTTGTGGCCACTCTAGACATTCAGCTGTAAATTTAGAGTGGTATTTTGGATATTCTGGAAGAATAAACATACATTGCTCAATTTTAGGACTCTTTTTGGACGTATATTTCGTTCGCATCTTTAACCTTTTCCCTCATATAGATATAGACGGCGTTTTGAAAACATAGTGACAGAAGAAGAAATTGCACAAAACGTGCAATTTCTCCTTTTGCCACAATGTTTTCCACTTTTTGTCATAGGTTATCCATTCAATTATGGAGATTTTCTATGTTTTGACAAAATACGTTCAAAGTTGTCTGCTGCAGAATGGTTGTATGAGGGAAAGGGTTAAATGATGATAATTGGAGATTGATGCATTTTGTTAGTTATCGTTTAAATTCTTCAAACAAAATGCGATGACTAAATCTTTTATCTCACTGTTTATCATGGGATTGTGGCTTGACAACAAGTTCAGGAATCTGACTGCATCTTATAGCAGACTCAACCATGAAAACTCAGATTTAAGACCTCAAAGTCAGGTGTGTGTTGTATAGCCAGAGTGCCTTAAAGCTGCAGGGTATTCGAAATTAACCAATTGCCGATCAAAATTATAAGTTAAAATCACTATTTGATCTGTTAGTTTTGCTCCCCTTCCAGGGATTTGTCCTTAATCTGACCCCAGGCCTGATCGGCTACTTTTCTCATTTGATCTGTTACATCAAAACATTTTGACAACCCTGTAGCTGAGTATTTACTGTAGGTCACCACTCACCAGGTAAAAATCTTGTGAATACTAGAGGCCACATGTTACAACCAAATTTATGAATATTCATCAGAATGTTTGTCTTTATGAAAACAGTTTCAAGTTGGGTCAAAATCTAGGTCACAAGGTCCAATTCTCATGAAAATTCTTCAGAACATTAATCCTCGGTCAAGTTTTAAACTGGACCAAGAGGTCAAATATTTGGTCAAAACTTGTGGTTATATTTTTGTTTATCATTTAATCTTCGTCATTATTAAGTCCTGGTGAAATTTTGAAGCAGGATCACTTTGGGTCAAAAAGAGTTCACCAAATCAAATCTTAGAAAAACCTTGTGAATGTTCAAGACACTGCATATCTTATCAGTCTTTCTTTGTCAAAGCAATTGTCTGTTTAAACCTTAGGTCAATTATTAAACTTGGTTGTCAAAAATAAGGTCACTAGATAAGGTCAGGTCACTTTGTTTTCTAGAAAACAAAAAAACATTGTGACCAAATACATGTAATTTGGTGAATTGTTGTAAAATTCTTTATTATTTTTTTAACAGGGAAACAAGGTTCCCATAGGTTTATGATCTATCCATCAGAAATACAACAGTGTTTATCACATCTCAGTGAGAAAAATTCCAGCTACCTGTTTTTCCTCGTGAATCAGGGCTGTGGAACAAGAACTAGGCAAGATCTAGCCATTGGACATCACACTGATCCAATGACGCCCCCACCCGAGCCCTATTTTGATCCATTTGGAGCAGGTACTTAGCAATATCTTTCAGTGCCCATTTAATGCCCCTTTCCTACATACAACAAACCTGCAGCAGACATTGCCAGACAACTTCTTTAACTTTATAACTTAAAGAATTCTTATTGCATTTATACTATAGTTAAACACAGTATGGCAAAATGATAAAGTGCTCATTATGAACAATTTATCCGTTTGCCACAGTTTTTAGCTCACCTGAGCTTTGCTCAAGGTGAGTTATTGTGATCGCCTTTTGTCCGTCGTCCGGCGTGCGTCAACTTCTTCTCCTCAGTAACCAGTGGGTCAATTGGGATGAAACTTCACAGAAAGCATCCTCTCAATGACCTCACCAGATTTCCTTCAAATTGTTGGGATCCATGCAGAATTCTGGTTTCCATGGCAACGAAATGAAAAAAACTTCAAAATTCTTCTTCTCCCAAACTGGTTGGCAGATTTTCAAATAATTTTGTAGAAATGTTCCTTGGATGACCCTCTATCAGATTCCTTTAAGCCAAGTTGATTGGTCAGAAACTATGGCCGCCAGGGGGCGGGGCTTATATAGTTAAATTGAAAAAAAAAAATCAGGTGAGCGATCCAGGGCCATCATGGCCCTCTTGTTCTTATAGTAATCTGTTGCATATGCATGTGTATGAGGGAAGGAGTTAAATAGATTAGAAACTTGTTATAAATTAGATACATCAAGTAAGTTATACCATTGGTAAATTGACCTCAGAAACCTTGCAAAAACAGTCTTATCATGATCTTACCTGTTTGTCAATTAGAGGTTCTAGTACATTGTATTGTTGAACCATTATCATGATCTTACCTGTTTGCCAATTAGAGGTTCTAGTACAGTGCATTGTTGAACCATTATCATGATCTTACCTGTTTGTCAATTAGAGGTTCTAGTACATTGTATTGTTGAACCATTTTACACATGCAGAAGACTTTTTAAAACAGTGTGGTAATTGCTTACTGTGAAGAATTTGACATTTTGCTATGTTTTCACAAATGTTCAACTTAACTTAAACATTTAGTAATAAATGCTTTCTATCATTATCCCCCGCCGAAGACAGAGGGGATATAGGTTTGGTGTTATCTTTCCGTCTGTCCGTAGCCATATCTAAGGCATACTATAGTTGAAATGATTTATGGCTTGTTGAACTTATATTGTATATGTACTGTATATAATGATTTATATCACACTTACCTTGTGAACACTGTACATGCCACATGAAAAATCCAGTTTTCATGAAAGTTAATCAGAACTTTCATCTCCATTTAATCGTGGTCAACTCTAGCTGGGTCACCTGGGGTAAAAAACTAGGCAACAAGGTCAAATTTTAAAAACCTTATGAACACTCTGGAAGCCAAATTTTCATCCAATCATCAGAAGTTTATCAAAACAGTTGTCTACATCAAATCCCAATCAGATTGAAAACTGGTTCATATGATGTCGAAAACTAGGTCACTATGTCATATTTTAGAAAAACCGTGTGAATCCACTAGGGGCAACATTTTTTATCCAATCTTTATGAAAAATTATCAGAACATACATCTCCATTAAGTCTGGGTCATGAAGGGTCAAAAACCAGGTCACTAGGTAAAGTTAAGAAAGCCAACCTGTGAATCATTTGAGGCCCCATTTTCCATCCAATCATCAGCACATTCATCTCCATCAATTCCCAGTTAGATTTGAAACTGGGACATCTTGGGTCCAAAACAAGGTCATTAAGTCAAATTTTAGAAAAGCCTTGTGAACACATTTTTCATCCGATCTTTATTAAAAATCATCAGGTTTATTCGTCTCCGGTCATTTAGGATAAAAAAATTGGTGACTAGGTCAAATTTGAGAAAATAACGTGTGACCACACTAGTTTAGGAACTGATATATCAAGTTGGTCCAAGCGCTCTTTTACAAATTATATTTTGGCAGGGGTCACAATTCAATAAATTAACTTGTTTAAACAGATTTTGCCATATATATGACAAGATGTTTTCAAATTTGTCTGCTGTAGATTTGTTCTATATTAGAAAGGCTTAATGTGTATTGGTGATTCAAACAGAGTATACAAGTATGATTTAAAAAAGAAAAGAGGTGTTTCCTTTTTACATTTGATATATCTATATCCGTTTGCATCTGTTCAAAATGTTCATGCATTATAACATTTCTATCCCTATTCTTTAACCCTTTTCCACCTGAAGACATATTTTGACGCAATAGCAGCAGATTTTTGAAAACATTGTGACTAAAGGAGAAATTGTTCATGATGAGCAATTTCTCCTTTAGTCACATGTTTTCAACTCTATTAAATTATATAGCTCTCATTTATGGAGTTTGTTCACGTTTTTGTCAGTTTGTTTTCAAAGTCATCTGCTGCAGATTTGTTGTATGTGGGAAAGGGTTAATCAAAGTTGATTGTGACTTAACTTTTGCCTTGTTCAAATAGACACATATTGCCCTGTGTGAAAAAGTCATGGAGTCCTACTATTTTACCACATTTGTCAGTGTTTTCAATAATTATATTTTTATTTATGGAGATTGTCAATGTTTTTATCTAGAGGCTATAAAAGTGGTCTGATGCAAATTTGATGTGTAAGGGAAAGGATCAAAAACCATGTGTATGGTTTCAATACATTTCTCATAGTGTTTATATAGATTTGGAGTTGCTAGCAAAAATAAAGCCCGAATTTTGTAACTGAGGTTGGGAACAATTTGTTGATGTTGACACCAATTAGAATAGAAGTAGCTCAAACTACTGTATGATTTGTGAAACACATATTACAATGATTAAGTATCTAATGAACAGATTGTTTTGTAATTTCCAAACTTGTTCAAATATTTACGTATCTTAACCCTTTCCCTCATATAGACGCCTCTGCAGCAGACGGCTATTTGAAAACATAGTGACAAAAGAAGAAATTGCACAAAACGTGCAATTTCTCCTTTTATCACAATGTTTTCCACTTTTAGTGATAGGTTATCCATTCAATTATAAAGATTTTCTACTTTTTGGCAAAACATGTT
Source organism: Serripes groenlandicus (assembly GCA_031761405.1). Taxonomy (NCBI): domain Eukaryota; kingdom Metazoa; phylum Mollusca; class Bivalvia; order Cardiida; family Cardiidae; genus Serripes; species Serripes groenlandicus. The sequence goes on from JASEVX010000005.1 coordinate 28,313,766, forward strand.
CAAAGTCGAGCACTTTCCAAACTTGTTCAAATATTTACGTATCTTAAGCACCTAATGACTGTATAATGAACAGATTATTTAGTACTTTCCGAACTTTTTAAAAATATTTTCAGATCTTACCCACCAAATGAGCGTCTTATGAACAGATTTTTGAATTTTCCGAAAAAATTAAATTATTTTCAGATCTTACGCACCAAATGATAATGGTTCTAATAGAAAAAATAGAAGCCACAGTGATCGTTGAGTTCAAGAAGTACATGGATATGTTTAAATCTTGGGGTAGAGCAGGCGATGAAGCCTTCTTCATGGAGCTCACAGAACAGGAGGCGGATGAGGTCCGCAAACAGTCTCTAAAGAAGATGGTGGTACCCCAGGTCGGGATTGTTAGCCAGTCAATGATCCCCGATCACCAGTATAGTCAGCATGGAGAGGATGATAAAAGGAGCCGGTCTCCTACACCACCACAGATAGGATTTGTTGGGCCAGTTATCAAGTAGGCTTCTTTGAAACTTTCCCATTTATATTGAAACAGAAGTAGATGTCTTTGATAACATCTAGGCAAAACTATGCCATATCTCTATAAATCAAAGCGCAATTACTGAACAAACATTGCGGCAAAAAAGGAAAATTGCTGATTATGAGCTCTTTCTACTTTTGACTATCTTTTCAAAAGTCTTCTGCTTCAAAATGCGTCTGCATGTGGGAATGGGTTAGCCCATTACTTCACATGACTTTTCAAAGGTCGTCTGCTTTACAATCATCAGAGGAACAATTTCAACTATCTAGAAAACTGAAAGATTTTATTGATAAAGAGTTGAAAATATTACAATATTACAATAAAAGGTGAAATTGCTCAAAACAAGCAATTTCACCTTTTATTGCAATGTTTTCAAAAGTCGTATTCAATGGCAGGTGTCAAATGTCGTCTGTGTGAAGTAATGGGTTAAACTTATACCTGGTATGACACTTTTTCTCTACCTTAAGTTGAAATATAGCATTGGGAAAACTGAGGTATATTTTGTTTAATGAAGTATGTGTGGAAATTATTTGTCATAACAGTTGTCTGTGACCAGCAATTTTTAGGGTGCTTTTTGGCACCAATCTTAATTTTGATTTAAAAAATACGCCCTACCAACCAAATCAAAATAGCTAGTCGTTCCTCCCAGCCTAGACTTTTTTTCCTGGAACAGCCCCGAAGTTGCATGATCCAGGATGTTCAGAGGAACCTTATTTGTTATTCCCTTTTCAGTTTCACTTCTTACCTAGTAATTAAAATGAAGTTTAAAAATGTATTTATATAAAAGCGTGGATGTGTGGCTATAGTGCTTAAACATTTAATAATGCCTTTGATCTTTTTTTTCTATTTTGACAGATTGCTTACCTATCCACCCCCACCTGAAAAACGAGGAATCTCAATTACAAATGCGGATCTATACTGTCTACAAGAGGGGGAATTCCTTAACGATGTCATTATTGACTTTTACCTGAAGTAAGTGATGTTTGTAAACATGTACCTTTACTTGTTACCCTATATTTTACTTACATTGACAGCTTACTGTGTAACCCCTCCCCTCATGTAGACGCTTTCTGACCCCTCTACAGCTTTTTGAAAACATTGTGACAAAAGGATAAATGCTCATAATGAGCAATTGCCCCTTTTGCCACAATGTTTTCAACTCTTTTCCATGCTTAAACACCCATTTATTGAGCTTTATGATCTTTTTAACCAGACGTTTTCCTCGAAGTCGTCTGCTGTAGATTTGTTGTATGTGAGAAATAGTTAAAAAATAAACTACATAGGACCAATTTATGACACCACTGTAACACATGACTTCTGCAGGCATTGTAGGGAAAAGAGAAATTTCACTGAACAGTTTGACAGTAGACGGTTACTCCTCTGTGAAAGATTAGTAAGAGGTTGCTTTTCATTGCCCTAATATTTCCATTTGTTGATTCTTCCATAGCAATTACATTTGATGGAAAGATTGTAAAGATTGACCCTTTCCCACATACAACTAATCTGCAGGAGACAACTTTCAAAACATCTATATAAAAATATAGAATTATTGACTAGAGTTGAAAACATGGCAAATGTTTATGAAAAGCTGCAGAGGCGTCAGAAAGCACCTATGTTGGAAGAATGTATAGGATTTAATATTTTTTTTATTTTTTCATAAGATATAGATGCCATTAAATCTCCAAATAAGCCGTTCCACGAGAAAACCAACATTATGGACTGCATAATGTATTGACCCAGATCAGTCCGCGCAGGCTAATCCGTGCCAACACATACTGTCACAGGGGATAGAGGTTCAGAGTAATGATAACTGAAACGAAAATCCACAGGAAGCGAAAATAGTATGTCCAGGTTAACCTTTGCAGCAGGCATGCTTAGGCTGATCTTGGTCGATACTTTATGACGAGTCCACAATGTTGGTTTTCTTGTAATTTTGGCTTAAATGTATTTTAAAATTTTCAGATACTTACACATGGAAAAATTGAGTGAGAGGGACAAGGAAAGAACACATATATTTAGTTCGTTCTTTTATAAACGACTTACACAGCGAATAAGAGGAGCTGCAATAGATGACGATCCAAATTTGGCGTAAGTATTTACTAGCTTTCTATATCTAACTTGTAGGCCATCCTGTAGGCAAAATTATGGAAATTCTCAATAAATGAAAGTTGATTATACCCAACAAATAAGTTGAAGGGGGGGGGGGGGGGGGGGGGGGTATTGGAGTCATCCTGTGGTTGGTCGGTCCGTGGCAACTTTCATTGCCTGGAGCATAACCTAAAAACTAACGGATGCAATTTAATAAAACTTCATACGATTATACAACACAGTGAGAGGAACCATAACTCTATTTTAACTAATTAATGAGTTTTTGCCCAATTGTTACTTTCCCTTGTCCAGAGAATAATTTGAAAACTACCAGATAGAATTAATTAAACTTCAAACAATGGTATTTAGCACAATGAGAAGCAGTGCAGTGTACAAGAACCATAAATCTATTTTAGCTAACAACACATTGTCATTTGCCTTTGTTACTGTTTTTTTTGTCTGTAATATAACTTAAAACTACAGGATGGAATCTAATAAAACTTCATTCAATGGTAAAGCACAATGAGAGGGAGTGCAGTGTACAAGAACCATAACTCTATTCAAGCTAATTACAAAATTATTGCACTTTATTATTTTTTTCTTGTCTGTAGCATAACTTTTCCTTTGAGGGAAAGGTTAGGGGTATTAATCACATTTAGTGATAGCTATAGTTTTTAGCTCTACTGGCCAAAGGCTAGAAGAGCTTATGCGATGGCGTTGTGTCCATCGTTTGTGCGTTTGTAAACTATTGCTTGTGAACACGATAAAGTCTTCAGATTTGATTGTATCTCAATATAACTTATACAGTAGTTAGATATCCATGAGAGCTTGGTTCCTTTCGAAAACCAGCCAGATCCGCCCATGCATGACTGGATAATGGCCCCTGAAATTGTCAAAATTGCTATAATACAGCTTGTGAACACAATAGACCTTCCATTCCTTATCTGACCTTCACCAAACTTTGATAGTAGGTATGAGACCTCGGTTCCTTTTGAAAATGACCAAAGAACCGTGCCAGTAGAGCATAGGCCCTCATGGGCCTCTTGGTATATAGTGTTGAAAACATTGTGACAATTATAAGCAATTTCCCCTTTGCTGCAAGGTTTTCAAAAGTCGTCTGTTGCAGTTGCATCAAAATGTGTTTATATGTTGGAAAGGGTTACAAAAAAAATTCTCTGTCCTAACAATGTTATTGCTTTTTAATTTTAAATTTAATGTGGGAGTAAAAGCTTTAACCCTTTCCTACTTATAAATGCATCTGCAGCAGACGACTTTTGAAAACATTGTGGTAAAAGAAGAAATTGCTCAAAACAAGCTCTATTTAATAATTAAACTCTCCTTTATAGAGAGATGTGTCACGTTTTTGTCAATATGTTTCAAACCCTTTCCCTCATACGTCAATTCTGCAGCAGATGACTTGGAACATATTTTGTCAAAAAAATAGAAAACCTCTATAATTGAATGGACAACCTATGACTAAAAGTGGAAAACATTGTGTCAAAAGGAGAAATTGCTTGTTTTGAGCAATTTCTTCTTTTGTCACTATGTTTTCAAAAAGCTTCAGAAAGCGTCTATATGAGGGAAAGGGTTAATTGTAGAGTAAATGTGAAGTAAGCTTTCATCAATTGGCATCATTTTTTGTTATTTTAGGTTGCCTGAAAAGAGACATGCACGGGTAAAGACATGGACCAGACATGTGGATCTGTTCAAGAAAGACTTTATTGTTATTCCAATAAATGAGCAGTAAGATCACCCTATCACAGAACATTGAAAAACAAAGTCACAATGCAAATGAAATCTAAATGATTCCGTTTTGAATAATCCATCTTATCATTTCTATAATATATACTTCATTGATGATTTATTGAAACCTTTTATCAAAAAGGTCGGTTGTGAGTTCGAATCCCGGCTCGGCCAACTTTCTAAAGTCAATGCGACATGCGTCATTTGTCTTCCACCAATGGGCTAAGTCTATGTGGAAAAGCAGCCAGTTGCTTGGGAAGATTGTTGTGTGGAGTACTGGTATGAGAAAACCAGGAAATGCATGAGTAGGTGAACTGGCCGCCGTGATATAACTGAGAAATTGTTAAAAACGGCGTTAAACCCCAATCAATCAATCAAAAAGGTCAAATTGCTTATTTTCCCACAAATGTTCGCTTTTGTCTGAAAATATCTTTCTCTAGACTTGATGGATAGAAGAATTTTGGAATTTTGCTAAGGTTAAATTTCAGTCATTTCATGATACCTGGTGTTCAGAAACTAATGACTGTCAATTGTCTATTTGGAGAATATGAAAGCTAAGGTACTCGAAATGGCGTCGGCTTCACACCTTGGTTAAAGTTTGGCATGCAAGTACATATATTACACCACAACTCGGTACCTACTAGATATATTGCATTGAAACTTTCTACTTCCCAACCATCACAGGAATCCACCGTGGTCGAGTGGTTAGCGTCAGGGATTTAAAACCTGGTGTCCCGGGTTCGATCCCAAGTCACGGCATGACGGTCATGGTGGAGTGCTGTTGGGCAAGACACATTTTCTAGCCTAGTACTGGTTTGTTTACCCAGGGATCATGAATAAGTGAACTGTCGCCGTGATATAACTGAAATAATGTTGGAAACGGCGTAAAACCCCAATAAAACAAACAAATCCCAACCATCACACCTTTGTTAATAACCAAGTAAGATAACTCTAACCTGCATAAAATGCAAATGATGGCCCTTTTTATTCGCCAGTTTTGAAAAAACGGATCTATTATAGTTTTACCTGCGGCGTACGGGCGGGCGGGTTTGCGTCCAGTATGTTGTCAGCTCAGTAACTTTAGAAGCCTTTGTCCATTCATCACCAAATTTGGTAAGAATGTGTATTGGTATAATATCTCGGACAAGTTCGATAACTAGCCATATCGCTTTATTCAATCGAGAGTTATCGCCCTTTAATTATAGAAATTACCCAAAATTGGTCTTGTCAGCTCAATAACTTTAGAAGCCTTTGACCAATCATCACCAAATTTAGTCAGAATGTGTATTGGCATAATATCTCGGACAAGTTTGATAACTAGCCATATCGCTCTAGTCAATCAAGAGTTATCACCCTTTAATTATAGAAATTACCTAAAATTGGTCTTGTCAGCTCAATAACTTTAGAAGCCTTTTTCCAATCATCACCAAATTTGCTCATAATGTGTATTGGCATAATATCTCGGACAAGTTCGATAACTAGCCATATCGCTTTTGTCAATTGAGAGTTATCGCTCTTTAATTATAGGAATTACCTAAAATTGGTCTTGTCAGTTCAATAACTTTAGAAGCCTTTATCCAATCCTCACCAAATTTGGTCAGAATGTGTACTGGCATAATATCTCGGACAAGGTCGATAACTAGTCATATCGCTTTAGTCAATCGAGAGTTATCGCTCTTTCATTATAGAAATTACCTAAAATTGGTCTTGACAGCTCAATAACTTTAGAAGCCTTTGTCCAATCATCACCAAATTTGGTCAGAATGTGGTCTTGACAGCTCAATAAATTTAGAAGCCTTTGTCCAATCATCACCAAATTTGGTCAGAATGTGTATTGGCGTAATATCTCGGACAAGTTCGATAACTAGCCATATTGCTTTAGTCGATAGAGAGTTATTGCCCTTTAATTATAGAAATTACCTAAAATTGGTCTTGTCAGCTCAATAACTTTAGGAGCCTTTGTCCAATCCTCACCAAATTTGGTCAGAATGTGTATTGGCGTAATATCTCGGACAAGTTCTATAACTAGCCATATTGCTTTAGTCGATAGAGAGTTATTCCCCTTTAATTAAAGAAATTACCTAAAATTGGTCTTGTCAGCTCAATAACTTTAGAAGCCTTTATCTGATCATCACCAAATTTAGACAATATGTTGATGGACAGAATATCTTGGTCAGGTTTGATATCTTAAAACGTTATCTTAGTCACTACAAAATGATGTCCCTCGAAATGGCCAAAACTGTACTAACAGTGTCCACTTTCTAAGTTAGGCTGATTATCATTATACTTGGTCTCAAAAAAACAGGACGGGCCTATTTTGTGACATTTGGCGCTCTCGTTATATTTAGAAATTCTGGTTAAATTTGTTTGTATGCAACTACATATAGAGTCTATATCTCGGTAACTACTTGATGCATTGCATTGAAACATTTTACAACCCTCCCAACCATCACACTTATGTTTATAAATACTGTTAGGGGCATTGTTCAACTTAAATTCTGGTTATAATTTTTTTCGAGCAAGCACCAATTAATTGCATATATCCCACCATCAACTCAATGTGTTTGGTTAAAACATTAAATAATGTTTCACAAGCAAATGGAAGATATCCATAAAAGAATGCATAATAATTGAATAGAGTTGAAAACATTGAGTCCAGAGGAGACATTGACTACAAGTTGTGAAATAACTGATATTTTCAGTGCTCATTGGTTCCTGGCCATAATATGTTACCCATGGCTGATAGAACCAGTTCAGAACAAGTACATTCCTAACAGACCGAATACACCTGGATTAGATTCTCTGAACATACCAACACCGCCCCAACCAACGGATGATAACACAGAAGATATGGATGCCGAGGAAAATTCAGAGGTAAGGGGTTTGTCGTAGAATTTTATCTGATATGATAGTCTTGGAGTCGTCTGGTTTAATAACATTAATGTAGAAAAATGTAAAATCTGGGAAAAGGTGATTGAAAGTTAGTAACATCGCCCAAAACATCATGGCGAAAGGAGAAATTTCATTTATTTTTTTTAACAAATTGTTTGATGATTATTATCTTAATACTCAATATTTTCTAAAGTTATCTGCTAAAGAGCTGTCAAAATCCATTTGCTGGTTAATTATTTCTCTTACAGAAACACTTGAGCTTCATTAATAATGAATTGTGAAAACTTTCCCTTTTCATTGAAAGATTAAAACCACATACAACAAATCTGTATCGACTTTGAAAACATTTAGGAAAAAATATAAACAAAATCTGCAGCAAACGACATGAAAAATATCTGTGCCAAAAAATGGATAACCTCCATTAATGAAAGTTTAATTATTAAATAAAGTAGGAAACATTGTGGTAAAAGGGGAATTGCTCATCTTGAGAAATTTTTCTTTTGTCACAATTGTTTTCAAAAGTTGTCTGCTGAAGATGGGAAAGGGTTGAAGGTTAAACTAAAGAAGACTTACGGTTCACCTGCTTGCCATTCAGTCTGTCTATAAACTGAATTATGTAATCATTCAAAAGTATAAGAGCAACTGTCATTAAACTTTGTATAATTATACCCAACTAATATACTAGGTGCTACATGTTAACAAAAAAAAAATTATGTTCAATTTGTGTTTTTGTATGACCACTACATATTTGAATACATATTTGAATCTTTATTATTGTCGTCTATTATGAAGTACAGAAAATGATAATAAATATACATCAAAACATTTTAAACCCTCAAAGTCATTTAGTAAGAATATAAGCGAATGAAAATAACAACACATTTTTATTTCCATAAATATTGATTTTAAAAACAATGACTAAACGACCATAACTTTTAATCTGTAATTTTGCATGACCGCTGTTTCATATCCAAAATGGGGGTTACCTCAGAAAGTGTCAGAGGTCATTGATTTTATTTGATTTTTTTCTGCTGCGTGATACAACCTATGAATGAAAAACAACAACATTTATATTATTGATTCGTTTGTGTATAAGTATATTATGCACATCATTTAATATTTGGTCAAATGTCAAGGTCAGCATTTGTTCTAGTTTTAGATTGTTGTCCGAGATAAGGTCAATTCTATGATACAGCTTTGATATTTGGCATCTGGAAATCTAGAAAATTTGGCAGCATAAGTTTGTTGCAAAGTTAAAAACATTGTTTTTTCAAGAGTTGTCTGCTGCATCTGAGTGGTCTCTATCAGGGAAAGGGTCAATAGAAGTGTTGATTTAACCTTGTCTCCACATACAGCAAATCTGCAACAGACATCTACGCAACACATTGGAAAATCTATTTAACCCTTTCCCTCATAGGACAACACTGCAGCAGATGACTTGGAACATTATTTTGTCAAAAATAGAAAATCTCTATAATTGAATGGATAACCTATGACTAAAAGTGGCAAAAGGAGAAATTGCTTGTTTTGAGCAATTTCTTCTTTTGTCACTATGTTTTCAAAAAGCTGTCTGCTGCAGAGGCATCAGAAAGCGTCTATATGAGGGAAAGGGTTAAAGTGAAAGAATAAACAATTTACATAATGGAAAATATTGCGTTAAAATGACAATTATTTTCTCATGCTGAGCAATTTCTTCTTTTGCCACGCCATTTGTTCAAAAGACGTCTGCTGCTGATGCCTTGAAATGCAAATGGGAAATGGTTAACCCTTTCCCACAAACAACGAATCTGCAGCAGACGACTTTGAATACATCTAGACACAAATGGTGAAAAATCTCCATAATATTAGCAATTTCGCCTTTTGTCCCAATGTTTTCAGTCGTCTGCTGCAGATGCTTCAAAATGCGTCTGTAAGAGGGAAATGGTAATTATTATGTCTCCCCCATTACATGGGGGTGACATATTGTTTTTGCCCGTTCCGTCCGTCCGTCTGTCACACTTGTTTCCGCTCAATAACTGAAGAACGCTTGGGCGTAGGAACTTCATACTTGGTATGCAGGTTGGTCATGACCAGTAGCTGACCCCTATTGATTTTGATAACAGAAGGTCAAAGGTCAAGGTCATGGTGACCTTTTGAGGTAATAAATGGTTTCCGCTCAATAACTGAAGAATGCTTTGGCTGAGGAACTCCATACTTGGTATGCAGGTTGGCCATGCCTAGTAGAAGACCCCTATTGATTTTGAGGTCAGTATGTCTAAAGTCAAGGTCACAGTGACCATGAGCTTGAAAGGTCACAGTGACAATGAGCTGATAAATAGTTTTTGCTTGGGCCCAGGATTTTCATACTTGATGTGCAGGTTGGTCACCCCCAGCAAATGACCCCTATTAATTTTAAGGTCATTATGTCAAAGGTCAAGGTCACAGTGGTCAAGGTCACATCCGTCCCACTTGTTTCCGCTCAATAACTGAAGAACGCTTGGGCATAGGATCTTCATACTTGGTATGCAGGTTGGTCATGACCAGTAGATGACTCCTATTGATTTTGTTGTCAGAAGGTCAAAGGTCAAGGTCATGGTGACCTTGTGAGGTAAAAAATGGTTTCCGCTCAATAACTGAAGAACGCTTGGGCCGAGGAACTCCATACTTGGTATGCAGGTTGGCCATGCCCAGTAGAAGACCCTATTAATTTTGAGGTCAAAGTCAAGGTCACAGTGACAATGAGCTGAAACATTGTTTTTTAGCTCACCTGTGCACGAAGTGCTCAGGGTGAGTTATTGTGATCGCCCTATGTCCGGCGTCCGTTGTCCGTCGTCCGTCGTTCGTCAACATTTTCTCCTCTGTAACCGGTGGGTCAACTGGGATGAAACTTCACAGAAAGCATCCTCTCAATGTCCTCACCAGAATTCCTTAAACATTTTGGGATCCATGCAGAATTCTGGTTTCCATGGCAACGAAATGAAAAAAACTTCAAAATTCTTAAAAAATCTTCTCCTCCGAAAGTGTCAGGCCGATTTTCAAATTATTTTGTAGAAATGATCCTTGGGTGACCCTCTATCAGATTCCTTCAAGCCATGTTGATTGGTCGAAAAACATGGCCGCCAGGGGGGGGGGGGGCTATTTTGCCTTATACAATGTATGGCTATAGTGCAAACTTAAAAAATCTTCTCCTCCAAAAGTGTCAGGCCGATTTTCAAATAATTTTGTAGAAATGTTCCTTGGGTGACCCTCTATCAGATTCCTTCAAGCCATGTTGATTGGTTGAAAAACATGGCCGCCAGGGGGCGGGGCTATTTTGCCTTTTATGGTTATAGTGAAAACTTAAAAAATCTTCAACATCTTCTCCTCAGTAACCAGTGGGTCAATTGGGATGAAACTTCACAGAAAGCATCCTCTCAATGACCTCACCAGAATTCCTTCAAATTATTGGCATCCATGCAGAATTCTGGTTTCCATGGCAACGAAACGAAAAAAACTTCTTCTCCTCCCAAATTGGTTGGCAGATTTTGAACTTATTTTGTAGAAATGTTCCTTGGGTGACTCTCTATCAGATTCCTTGAAGCCATGTTGATTGGTCGAAAAACATGGCCGCCAGGGGGGGCGGGGCTTTTTTGCCTTATACGGCTATAGTGAAAACTTAAAAAATCTTCTCCTCCAAAAGTGTCAGGCTGATTTTCAAATAATTTTGTTGAAATGTTCCTTGGATGACCCTCTATCAGATTCCTTTAAGCCATGTTGATTGGTAAAAAATTATGGCCGCCAGGGGGGGCGGGGCTATTTTGCCTTATATAGCTATAGTGCAAACTTAAAAAATCTTCTTCTCCAAAAGTGTCAGGCCGATTTTCAAATAATTTTGTAGAAATGTTCCTTGGATGACCCTCTATCAGATTCCTTCAAGCCATGTTGATTGGTCAAAAAACATGGCCACAAGGGGTCGGGGCTATTTTGCCTTTTATGGCTATAGTGAAAACTTAAAAAATCTTCTCCTCCAAAAGTGTCAGGCCGATTTTCAAATAATTTTGTAGAAATGTTCCTAGGGTGACCCTCTATCAGATTCCTTCAAGCCAAGTCGATTGGTCGGAAACTATGTCCGCCAGATGGCGGGGCTTATATAGCTAAAGTGAAAAAAAAAATCAGGTGAGCGATTCCAGGGCCATCATGGCCCTCTTGTTCTTAATAACTGTAGAATGCTTTGGCCATGGAAGTTAATACTTGGTGTGCAGGTTGGTCACCACCAGTAGATGACCCCTATTGATTTTCAATTTGAGGTCACTAGCTTAAAGGTCAAGGTCATGGTAACCTTCAGCTGAAAAATGGTTTCCTCTCAATAACTAAAATGTTGAGGAACTTCTTACCTGGTGTGCAGGTTGGTCCTAACCAGTAAATGACCTTTATTGAATTTGTTTGATTTTGAGGTCACAAGGTCAAATGTCGAAGGTCACGGTAACCTTTAGCTGAAAAATGTGTTTTACTCAATAACTCAAGAACGCTTATACCCAGGAACTTCATACTTGGTGTGCAGCTTGGTCCTAACCTGTAGATGACCCCTATTGATTTTGATGTCAGTAGGTCAAAGGTCAAGGTCGCGGTGACCTTTGGCTGAAAAATAAAATGGTTTCTGCTCAATAACTGAAGATTGCTTGGGCCCAGGAACTTCATACTTGGTGTACAGGTTGGTCACCAGCAGCAAATGACCCCTATTGATTTTGAGGTCACTAGGTCAAAGACCAAGGTCATGGTAATCCTCAGCTGAAAAATGGTTTCCGCTCAATAACTGAGGATTGTCACTGTTGCTTCATCTCCAGTCCAAAACTAAAAAATTCATCTCCATCATTTCTTTTCTTCCCCTACGACCACACAAATGGGGAGACAAGCGCTTTTTCAAAAAAGCAATCTCTAGTTATTTTTTGTTTTAAATACAGAACCCTCTTGCTGATAAGAAACCAGAAACGACTGATAGTCCGGCCCCCTCGGAGATCACAAACACACAGTCAACTGAAACAGAGCCCAACTCACAGCCTACAGAGGAACCAATAGGAACACCTGGGGAGTCGGATAAAAAAGACAATGTTACAACAACAACGGATGAAACTACTAGTCAACAAGAAAATACTGAAGACGATCAAAAAGACAAGACCACAGAAGAATCATCATCGTCGAAAACTGATTCTGAGGCAAAGGATGTGAGCGAGAAATCCCAAGAATCTAAGGACAAACAAGAAGTGAAGGAAGATAGGGTCGATGCCCCACCCCAGGACACACCTGTTCTCCCTAAGTCAGCAGTCTATCCAAAGATTACAGCTGTGAGGGTGGGTATACTCTGAAGTTCTCTTTCTATCTTCCTTCTGATAAAGCATATTCTTGTCATTTGAGTCGGTGGTATTAGCAACTTAGTTAACCCTTTACCTCATACGACAATTCTGCAGCGGACGACTGAACATATTTTGTCAAAAAATAAAAAATCTCTATAATTGAATGGATAACCTATAAAAGTGGAAAACATTGTGGCAAAAGGAGAAATTGCTTGTTTTGAGCAATTTCTTCTTTTGTCGCTATGTTTACTAAAAGCTGTCTGCTGCAGAGGCGTCAGAAAGTGTCTATATGAGGGAAGTTTTACGCAAAAGTTTTATTTATGATCCAGTTCCCCTGCCTGGTAGTGCTATGCTCTTTTTCTTTTGCAACATCTCTTGTAATGAATCTGTAATAATAAATCTTGTCTCAAAATGTTTCTCATTAAGTAATGATGGAATTAAAAATAAACTGAACAGTTTGTCTAGATATTTGCAATAAGGAAGTGTCTTAAATATAAATAGAATATTGGGTAACATATCAATTTCATGTGTTATTCTCCTTTCCCTTGTGTATACACATTTGCACGCATCTGCAGCAGAAGACTGTTGTAAACAGTGTGGCAAAAGCAGAAATTGCTAATAATGGGTACTTTCTCAAATTGCCATAAAGTTTTCAACTGTATCAAATTATTATAAACATTGAAATTATGAGAGATTTTCCACAGTTTTCCCTTGATGTGTTCAAGGTCGTCTGCTGCTGATTTGATGTATGTGGGAAAGGGTAAAAGGAGGGTACGCTGATCTTTTGCCTACACTATCTTATTATTAAACCAAACCCTTTGTTGTTGGTACACATTTAATTATCATACTGAACAATTTTGTTTGATTACCCACAATTGAGATCAGATAACCCTTTTTCACATATAGACACTTTTTAACGCATCTGCAGCAGGCAACCTTTGGCAAAAGAAGAAATTGCTCATGATGAACAATTTCTCCTTTAGTCAATATCTTTTCTACTCAATTAAATTATTATAATTTCATTCATACAGATTTTCGATAGTTTTGTCTAGATGTGTTTAAAGTTGTCTACTGCAGATTTGCTGTATGTGGGAAAGGGATAAGGAATATGTAGCCTAATTAGAGCTTTGGATATTGGATTCTCTCCTACACACCACAACTCTTCAGCAGACCACTTTGAAATCTGAAAGTATAATTGTTGAATAGAGTTGAAAACATTTTCTTCTTCTGCCACAATATTTTGCAAAAGTATTTTGCTGCAAGTAGGAAAGGATTAATATATAATGAAATTTCAAATGCTATATAAAGCAACATTGAGAGATATAATGATTTTTAGCTGACACCTGATAAAGAAGTACTGGTGGTGAGCTACTGTGATCACTCATTGTTCATCATCTAATGGCCGTTCAAATCTTCTTCTTTGAAACGGCTGGTCCAATTTCAAAACATTTTCACAGGAATATTCCCTAGGTGGCCTTCATAAAGAATTGTATCAAATAATTTAATTCCAAGTAAAACTTTGGTTGCTGCAGTATCAGAAAGAAGGGAAAATGCCAAAACTTTAAAAATCTTCCAAGTCAAATAATAGGCCAGATTTTACAATAATTTGGCACAGATGTTCCCTGGGCAACCTTCTACCAAGGATGTTGAAATTATTCCAATCTGTTGAAAAACATGGATGCCATGCAGTGGGGCTTGTCTTTCTTAGGTGGCAGGGGACCCCTAAACTTGCAACTTTTCAGTTTGTCCGGACCAATAAATGTTATTTGAGAAATTCTCCAAAACAGCATCCATCACAATGTCAAAACTATATCTCAATATATGGCATATAACAGTTTTTCAAAATCATGTAACATTTGAGCAACTCGATAGAACTGAACACAATTTCAAACCCTATGTATTCTATCCCACCTACCCAAAATGAGGGCTAAAATGACACTATTTCAGCAGATTTTCTAATCATGTCCTTACTTCCTGGAAACATGCAAAAGAAAATTGAAACACACTTACTTAATAATCAAGCAATGCATAACCAGGAAATGTATGCAAAATACCATGTCATCCGTATTCTTCTAGTAGAAAAACTTATTTGAAATACCTGAATTCTCGTCACACAACAGTCTCAAATGATACTGAGATTGACCTCCCCTTGGAAAGCTATTCAACATGATATGAGCTAGCATATACAAATGTTCGTATTTTCTCCACATTTTGTATGCATCAATTGATAGAAGTCAATAAAGAAATCAATGCCATATAGTGTTATATAGTTAAGAAATCAGTTCATTTTCAAGCACACCTAATATATAAAATATTGACAGGGGCCAAATCCGAATGTGTCCCCTGCCACCTTATATGTTTACATAGTGAAATCTTCAAAAAAACTTATTGCTTCTATAGTTATACAGCCTATTATTCTGTGTAGGCCTTAAATTATTATTATACACAGTCATAGCCCATGAATTATTAGTATACAAGTTTGTAGCCTATAAATTATTTTTATTTATGTTTATAGCCTATAAGAGGACAGTGTTTTGAAGATTCTGAGGCTAAAAATGATGATGTGTTGACTGGTATAAAACAGTAAGTAGCATTGATAGATTGAAACTATTAATCTGTTGTAAAGATGTTAACAAAAGAAGTCTGCTGACTTAAAACAGTGAAACTAAATAAAATATTCCTGAAACAGACAATTTCAATATTTCTACAGCAGTAGACACTTGAGATGCTCATTGTGAGCAATATATCTATTGTTTGCAAAGTTTTATACTTTTCTTTTATGATTTAATTTTAATTTGTCTAAAATTTACTATGCTTTCGTAGATATTTTTTTTATTAGCTCTACTGGCCAAAGGCCAGAAGGGCTTATGTCGTGGCGATGTGTCCGTCGTGCGTGCGTGCGTGCGTCCGTGCGTCCGTAAACAATTTCTTGTTAACACGATACAGTCTTCAAACTTCAAACTTATACAGTAGTTAGATATCTATGAGAGCTCGGTTCCTTTCGAAAACCAGCCAGATCCGCCCATGCATGACTGGATTATGGCCCTTGAAATGGTCAAAATTGCTATAAAAGAGCTTGTTAACACGATACAGTCTTCACGTTTGATTGTATCTCAACCAAACTTATACAGTAGTTAGATATCCATGAGAGCTCGGTTCCTTTCGAAAACCAGCCAGATCCGCCCATGCTTGACTGGATTATGGCCCTTGAAATGGTCAAAATTGCTATAAAAGAGCTTGTTAACACGATACAGTCTTCACTTTTAATTGTATCTCAACCAAACTTATACAGTAGTTAGATATTCATGAGAGCTCGGTTCCTTTCGAAAACCAGCCAGATCCGCCCATGCAAGACTGGATTATGGCCCTTGAAATGGTCAAAATTGCTATAAAAGAGCTTGTTAACACGATACAGTCTTCACGTTTGATTGTATCTCAACTAAACTTATACAGTAGTTAGATATCTATGAGAGCTCGGTTCCTTTTGAAAACCAGTCAGATCCGCCCATGCAAGACTGGATTATGGCCCTTGAAATGGTCAAAATTGCTATAAAAAAGCTTGTTAACACGATACAGTCTTCACGTTTGATTGTATCTCAACCAAACTTATACAGTAGTTAGATATCCATGAGAGCTCGGTTCCTTTCGAAAACCAGCAAGATCCGCCCATGCATGACTGGATTATGGCCCTTGAAATGGTCAAAATTGCTATAAAAGAACTTTTTAACACGATACAGTCTTCACTTTTGATTGTATCTCAACCAAACTTATACAGTAGTAAGATATCCATGAGAGCTCGGTTCCTTTCCTAAACCAGCCAGATCCGCCCATGCAAGACTGGATTATGGCCCTTGAAATAGTCCAAATTGCTATAATTGAGCATGTGAACACAATAGAGGCTCCATTTACTATCTGATCTTCACCAAACTTAGATAGTAGTTTAATATTGATGAGAGCTTGGTTCCTTTTGAAAACCAGCTAGATCCGCCCATTGCAAGACTGGATTATGGCCCATGAAATTGTAAAAATTGCTATAATACAGCTTGTGAACACAAAAGAGCCTCCATTTACTATCCGATCTTCACCATACATACATGCTCTGAATTGAAAATGACCAAAGAACCATACCAGTAGAGCATAGGCCCTCATGGGCCTCTTGTTTTGAAGATTCTTAAAAATGTATAATGGGTAATTGGATAAATAGCAGTGAATCTTTCTCCAACAAAGTTTTCCTACTTTGTCTAAAAATGATACTTTGATGGTAAATACTTATGAGTCTTAACCATTGTGGTTAAAGAGTCAGCAACGGGAGCATCAGATCAGGGTTTGATCCCTGTTCAAGTCATACCACCGGGAGCATCAGATAAGGGTTTGATCCCTGTTCAAGTCATACCACCGGGAGCATCAGATCAGGGTTTGATCCCTGTTCAAGTCATACCACCGGGAGCATCAGATCAGGGTTCGATCCCTGTTCAAGTCATACCACTGGGAGCATCAGATCAGGGTTCGATCCCTGTTCAAGTCATACCACTGGGAGCATCAGATCAGGGTTCGGTCCCTGTTAAGTCATATCACTGGGAGCATCAGATCAGGGTTCGATCCCTGTTCAAGTCATACCACCGGGAGCATCAGATCAGGGTTCGATCCCTGTTCAAGTCATACCACTGGGAGCATCAGATCAGGGTTCGATCCCTGTTCAAGTCATACCACTGGGAGCATCAGATCAGGGTTCGATCCCTGTTCAAGTCATACCACTGGGAGCATCAGATCAGGGTTCGATCCCTGTTAAGTCATATCACTGGGAGCATCAGATCAGGGTTCGATCCCTGTTAAGTCATACCACTGGAAGCATCAGATCAGGGTTCGATCCCTGTTAAGTCATATCACTGGGAGCATAACATCAGGGTTTGATCCCTGTTAAGTCATATCACTGGGAGCATCAGATCAGGGTTCGATCCCTGTTCAAGTCATACCACTGGGAGCATCAGATCAGGGTTCGATCCCTGTTCAAGTCATACCACTGGGAGCATCAGATTAGGGTTCGATCCCTGTTAAGTCATATCACTGGGAGCATCAGATCAGGGTTTGATCCCTGTTAAGTCATATATCACTGGGAGCATCAGATCAGGGTTTGATCCCTGTTAAGTCATATCACTGGGAGCATCAGATCAGGGTTTGATCCCTGTTAAGTCATACCACTGGGAGCATCAGATCAGGGTTTGATCCCTGTTAAGTCATATCACTGGGAGCATCAGATCAGGGTTTGATCCCTGTTAAGTTATATCACTGGAAGCATAAAATCAGGGTTTGATCCCTGTTAAGTCATATCACTGGAAGCATCAGATCAGGGTTCGATGCCTGTTAAGTCATATCACTGGGAGCATCAGATCAGGGTTTGATCCCTGTTAAGTCATATCACTGGAAGCATCAGATCAGGGTTCGATGCCTGTTAAGTCATATCACTGGGAGCATCAGATCAGGGTTTGATCCCTGTTAAGTCATATCACTGGGAGCATAACATCAGGGTTCGATCCCTGTTAAGTCATATCACTGGAAGCATCAGATCAGGGTTTGATCCCTGTTAAGTCATATCACTGGGAGCATAACATCAGGGTTTGATCCCTGTTAAGTCATATCACTGGAAGCATCAGATCAGGGTTTGATCCCTGTTAAGTCATATCACTGGAAGCATCAGATCAGGGTTTGATCCCTGTTAAGTCATACCACTGGGAGCATCAGATCAGGGTTTCATCCCTGTTAAGTCATATCACCGGGAGCATAAAAATCATGGTTTGATCCCTGTTCAAGTCATACCACTGGGAGCATCAGATCAGGGTTTGATCCCTGTTAAGTCATACCACTGGGAGCATCAGATCAGGGTTTGATCCCTGTTAAGTCATACCACTGGGAGCATCAGATCAGGGTTTGATCCCTGTTAAGTCATATCACTGGGAGCATCAGATCAGGGTTTGATCCCTGTTAAGTTATATCACTGGAAGCATAAAATCAGGGTTTGATCCCTGTTAAGTCATATCACTGGAAGCATCAGATCAGGGTTCGATGCCTGTTAAGTCATATCACTGGGAGCATCAGATCAGGGTTTGATCCCTGTTAAGTCATATCACTGGAAGCATCAGATCAGGGTTCGATGCCTGTTAAGTCATATCACTGGGAGCATCAGATCAGGGTTTGATCCCTGTTAAGTCATATCACTGGGAGCATAACATCAGGGTTCGATCCCTGTTAAGTCATATCACTGGAAGCATCAGATCAGGGTTTGATCCCTGTTAAGTCATATCACTGGGAGCATAACATCAGGGTTTGATCCCTGTTAAGTCATATCACTGGAAGCATCAGATCAGGGTTTGATCCCTGTTAAGTCATATCACTGGAAGCATCAGATCAGGGTTTCATCCCTGTTAAGTCATACCACTGGGAGCATCAGATCAGGGTTTCATCCCTGTTAAGTCATATCACCGGGAGCATAAAAATCATGGTTTGATCCCTGTTCAAGTCATACCACTGGGAGCATCAGATCAGGGTTTGATCCCTGTTAAGTCATACCACTGGGAGCATCAGATCAGGGTTTGATCCCTGTTAAGTCATACCACTGGGAGCATCATATCAGGGTTTGATCCCTGTTAAGTCATATCACTGGGAGCATCAGATCAGGGTTTGATCCCTGTTAAGTCATATCACCGGGAGCATAAAAATCAGGGTTTGATCCCTGTTCAAGTCATACCACTGGGAGCATCAGATCAGGGTTTGATCCCTGTTCAAGTCATACCACCGGGAGCATCAGATCAGGGTTTGATCCCTGTTCAAGTCATACCACCGGGAGCATCAGATCAGGGTGTGATCCCTGTTCAAGTCATGCCACCGGGAGCATCAGATTAGGGTTTGATCCCTGTTCAAGTCATACCACAGACTTTAAAAATGGTAGTAAAAGCTTCCCTCCTTGTTGATCAGGATTGCGCAAATAGCAGAAGACTGATTTATTAGTGTCAGAATAAATAATACCTTTAGTATGGGAAGTTGTGACCCAGTAAGTGACCCAGGATATTTGTTTGTTTCTGTGATTTTTGCTTCGCATGGAAATGTTTAATACCAGCAATGCACCTCAACGAAAGAGCTTCAAAATCTGATTACATAAGCTGTTGAAAACATGGTGTGAAATGGAGAATGGTTTGTTTTTAGCTTTTCTTATTTCCTAAAAATGTTTCCGACTTGTAGACGTATTTTGACCAATAGGTAGCAGATGACGATCTTGAAAACATTGTGACAAAAGATGAAAATGCTCATAATGATCAATTTCTTCTTTGGCCACAATGTTTTCACATTTGTTCAATAATTATACTTTCAATTATTAAGATTTTCAATTGTTTTACTTTAATAGATGTTTTCAAAGCTGCCTGGTGCAAATTTGTTGTATGTTGAAAAAGTTAAAAAACTGTTTACTTTCAGGCCCTGCGTTTTGATATTTGACTCTCTGTCTGGTCCTTCACGGTCAAGAATAGTCACTGTTCTCAAAGAGTATCTCCAAGTGGAATGGCATGTTAAGAAAGAGACAGAAGCTGAGAGAGCTCTTAATAAAGGAATATTCAGGGGCTGTGTTCCTAAGGTCCCACAACAGAATAATTATAGCGATTGCGGAGTGTTCATGTTACAATATGTGGAAAGTTTCTTTGAGGTAATGGGTGTTATATGTCCTACACCACATCTGTGTAGTGGTAGAGTGTCCGCCTCAGGTGCGGGAGGTCACAGGTTCGACCCCTGGTCAGGTCATATCAAAGACTACAAAAACAAATGGTAGTAGTAGCTGCCCTCTTTGGCGCTCAGGGTTACGGGGTAAGCATTACTACTGACAGGCTGCTGTCAGGATAAATGGATTAGTAGTACTGGTAACTTAACCAGGAAATGCCGTGATATAACTGAAAAATTGTTGAAAGCGGTGTAAAACACCAAACAATCAATTATATGCCCTACTTCCATCAGTCATCATGTTACAATCAGTGGAAAGTTTCTTTAAGTAATGAATTTTATATGCCCTACTTCATAAGTCGATAATAACGAGGGCTATCATTCTTTCATATTATTTCAAAATAATTTATCAACCTTCTTCCATCCCGTACCCTAAAAATGACTCTTTTTATAGATTTGAAAGTTTAGTATGATGTTGCTTAAATAAGATTTCGTTGTAATTGGTTTTAACCCTTTCAATGTTTTGCATTTGGAAAAGTACAGAGCTAATTCTAGTAATATCAAGATAGAACTGTTAAGTTATGCAGCCTAGCAGTATAGAGCCTAGTTAGATGGTGGGGATACACTGGCTGGCCTAGCTCTATACTGGTAGCACAGGCTTCACAAAATTGGTTCCAGCAGTCAATGAGTTAATTTAATTGCTAGACCTTACCCTTACCCTAATCTAGGCGCTTTTTGACGCCTCTGCTGCAGACGACTTTTGAAAACACTTGACAAATAGAGAAATTGCAATTTCTCCTATTGCCACAATGTTTTCAACTTTTTTCATTAATTGTACCTTTATTTATAGAGATTTCCCATGGTTTTACCAATATGTTTTAAGAGAATTTAACCAATGTAATTGATATACACTCCCTTTTCCTGTTAATGTTATTTTCTGTTTAACCCTTCCCCTAAATACGACAATTCTGCAGCAGACGACTTTGAACATATTTTGTCAAAAAATAGAAAATCTCTATAATTGAATGGATAACATATGATTAAAAGAGGAAATCTTGAGCAATTTCTTCTTTTGTCACCATGTTTTCAAACAGCTGTCTGCTGCAGAGGCGTCATAAAGCGTCTATATGAGGGAAAGGGCTAAACATTCAAAGTGCTTTAACCGAACTTGATAGCATTAAACTGTTTATAGTTAACGATGCATACCCGTCCTAGTCAAATATGAAAATGTAACGTATTTATTTTCATTCCAGGATCCAATTCAAGACTTTGCAACGCCAATGAAAGGTTTATATGACTGGTTTCCAAATCAGAGGATTGGGGGGAAGCGAGAGGAACTACGAGACTTGATTATAAGTTTAAAAGAAAAATATGAGAATAAATCTGAAGCTGGGGATAACACTTAACCCCTGCTTTCATAGGGATTATATAAAGGGCTTGTAAAAACATTGATGGAAATGGAGAAATTGCTCATGACAAGCATTTTTTCCTTTTTTCTGCAATGTAATTCATTCATCCTTTTCTTCAGATGTACTCAATACACACTAGTCTATGAATGACCTAAATCTCGATGATTTCTAACATTTTGGCAGAATTGCTGATGGATTGAAGATGCCTGGAGTGCCATCCATCTACTGTTAAGATTTGGAAGTCTGAAAGTGTCTGTATTTGGGAAAGGGTTAACCTTTGTGTTTAAGTCTCAAACCTCAAATACTGCTTGTCACTGGTCAATGAAATTTCACATATCGTTTCATCATGCGGAAAAGATTGATTGCCACAACTATTGGGTGTCTTTACATTAAGATTAACCCTTTCCCACAAACAACAAATCTGCAGCAGACGACTTTGAAAACATCTAGGCAAAATTCCTGTTAATGAAGGTTTTAATTACTGCAAAAAGTTGAAAACGTTTTCAAAAGTCATCAGCTGCAGATGTGTCAAAACCACGGTGGGAATGGGACTGAAAATTTCTGAAGTTTGAGTTTGACTTTGGATAACCTTCGCATGTATTGCTATATAGGTAAATGAAAGTTCACAATTGATTTCACCTTGATGAGTGTGATTAATTGCCACCAACAAGGAGAAGTGTTTACAGATAATCCATGGTACCATATTTATAGGATGAACAAGGTTCTTTAGAAGTGAGGTCAAAGATCAAATTTTGTTTAACGAAATCAGAGGTTAAGGTCATAGTTACCATATTTTGGTATGCAACACCCAAATGTGCACACTATATCTGGTAACTTATAAGTGAAAAAAGTAGATGACAAGGTTGGTTGGACGGAAGAACAGACAAGATGCAAACCTGTTGTCATTGTGGGACAAGAGAAAAAAAGCTCAAAAGATTTTGAATCTATTCTTTGATTTTTCCAGGTATTGCCAATCTCTTTAAAAGATATTTGCAAAGAAGATGACTATAAATTATATCAGGCGAGTGATTGACACATACAAAAACAGTAAAATAAACCTGATGTTTTTGTTGTTAGGATGTAAATTTGTAATATAAAACCAGAGCTCTAGATAAGGAAAAGTTTTGCTTGTTCTAAAATCCTTTTTTTATCTGCTTACCCTTTGTTGTGGGTACTCAAAAGATTCGTCTCGATGAGACGATTCTTTTGAGTACTCACAACATAGGGTTTGGTTGAATAATAAGAGAGATATTGTGGGGAAAAGAGCTGTAAACCCTCCTTATCTGGTCTTCTGTAAAACAATGAAGTATTGTTTGACAGTTATCATGTGACTTTGAATGATTGGACGTATAGACTATGTTCTCTTTATGTTGTTCTGTGAACACACAGTTGGGGATATTATCCTTGTTAACATTTGCTTCAAGTGAAAATATTAGTTAAACCCTCTTGCAGATACATTTTAATGCATTTGCTGCAGATGTCTTTTGAAAACATTGTAGCAAAAGCAGAACATGCTCATGATGAGCAATTCTTATTTTGCCACAATATTTTCATCTCTATTCAATGATTAAACTTATATTCATATTTTCAGACTCGATGTTTTCAAAGTTGTCTGCTGCAGATTTGTGATATGTAGGATATTCTTAAACTCGAAAAATCTTTTAAACCCTTTGAAATCTGAAAGCAGCAAATCTGCAGCAGACGACTTTGAAAACATAGTGACAAAAACCTGAGAAAATCTCCATAAAAGATAGCTTAATTGTTAAATAAAGTTGAACACATTTTGACCAAAGGAGCAATTTCACCTTTGGCCACAATGTTTTCAAAAGTCGTCTGCTGCTATTGCGTCAAAGCGTGTCTGCAGGTGAGAAAGGGTTAAATGAAATTTTTTTTTTTAAAGTTTAAACTTGTTGTCTTAAAAGGAGAAATTTACTAAATTGTGAGCAATTTCTCCTTTTGCCTCGATTTTTTCCAAGAGTTGTTTGCTGTTGAAACATGTATCCATCTGGTAAAGAGTTCAAATTTCTGATCACAATATCGGAACATCTACGGCAATATACAGAGTTTTGTGAATCGTGTACATGTATTAACCCTTTCCCACATACAACAAATCTGCCTCTTTAAAAATGTCTACTAAAAAATATGGACAATCCTTATAATTGTAGGGTATAATTACTGAAAAAAGTCGAAAATTTTGTGGCAAAAGGGGAAATTGCTCATATTGAGCAATTTCTCCTTTTAACACAATGTTTTCAAAAGGGAAAGGGTTAACAAGTATTTGTCATCAAGCTTTCAATAGCTTTTGTTAACCCATTCCCACATACAACAAATCTGCAGCAGACAACTTTGAAAACATCTGGGCGAAGCTGTGGAAAATCTTTATAAATGTTCAGTTAATCAAGAAAAAGAAAAAGTTGAAAACATTTTGGCAAAAGGAGAAAATAGATGTTCATGAGCAGTTTCTCCTTTTGCCTCAATATTTCAAAATTCATCTGCTACAGATGTGTCTATATGTGGGAAAGGGTTACACTTAGTCAGAAGAGAGATTATTTTGTCAACATAGTGCATTTCAGAGGTTTGACAACTATTTCGTTATGATATTACAAATTACACACCATGCCAATTTTATTCCCTTTCCCATTCAAGAGATCCTTTGATAACATGGCAAATCTCAATATATGAAAGTAAATTAAAATGATAAATGACAATGATCATTGAATGGAGTTGAAAACATAGTGGAAAGAAGAACAATTACCCATTGGTCATTATGAGCAATTTCTCCTTTAGACACACTTCTGTCAAAAAGTTTTTCATCAGTTTCATCTGCGATAGACTGGAAAATATTGTAGTTTTTCGTACACTTTTTTTTAACCCTTTTCCACATACAGACACTTTCTGACGGCTCTACATCCGACAACTTTTGAAAACATTGTGACAAAAGTAGAAATTGCTAAAAAACAAGCAATTTCCTCTTTTGCCACAATGTTTTCAACTCTTTCTAGTATTATACATCCTATGGAAAGTCAAAGAAAAATTGTTGAAAAGAGTTAAAAACATTCTTGCCATTATAGTATACATTTATAGAGCCTATCCATGTTTTTGCCTGGATGTTTCCCAAGTTGTCTGCTGCAGATTTGTTGTATGTGGGACACGGTTAAAGACATTCACAGACAATTTAAGACAAGATGCTGTCATAAAAGATGAGAATAGACCAAAGGATGAATGTCGGATCCTCCACACACAAGCAGAACTACTGATTACAGAGGTCCAGATAAGGAGGGGTATTCAGCTCTTTTTCCACAATTTCTTTCTTACTATTAAAGTGAACCCTATGTTGTGGGTACTCAAAAGAATCGTCTCACTGAGACGATTCTTTTGAGTACCCACAATAAAGAGTTAGAGGAACAAATAAGGATTTTAGAACATGCAAAATGCCCGTTATCTCGAGCTCTGTGATTATTTAACCCTTTCCCTCATACAACAATTCTGCAGCAGACGACTTTGAACATATTTTGCTAAAAAATGGAAAATCTCTAATTGAATGGATAACCTATGACTAAAAGTGGAAAACATTGTGGCAAAAGGAGAAATTGCACGTTTTGTGCAATTTCTTCTTTTGTCACTGTTTTCAAAAAGCTGTCTATATGAGGGAAAGGGTTATTCAACTAAGATCAGTTTTTGTGGTTGCCTACCTAGGCAATGAGAACCTTTGATCACTGTTCTTTTATTAATTCAGAAATGTGTCAAACATGTCAACATTACCGTACATGTCTTAACCCTTTCCCAACTGCAGATGCATTTTGAGGGATATGCAGCAGACACTCTTTGAAAACATTCTTGCAAAAGGAGAAATTACTCATGATGAGCAGTTTCTCCTTTTTGTCATAATGGTTTGAACTATTCAACTATATGATAATCAAACTCTCATTTACAGAGATTTTTAATTTTTTTGTCAAAATGTTTAAAAAGACATCTGCTGCAAATTTGATGTGTATGGGATAGGGTTAAGAGCCTTCTCAATTTAATTGTTAAATAGTTAGTATGGTGATCATTATTGTTCATTAGTTTTCATGTTTATTGAATAATGATGTAATTGCAGCAGTGGTCTTTTTAGAGCATTGTAAGAAAAGGAGAAATTTGTTATAATAAGCAAATGCTCGTTTTACCAAGAAATAACCTCTACTACGTCTCAAGTTTTTTTCTTTTATTTTGAATATTGCCATTCTTCTGTTAACCCTTTTCCACATACATCAAATTTGCAGCAGATAACATTGGAAACAAAGATGCAAATATGTGCACAATCTCGAAACGATTTAATACATATTGAATAGAAATGGATTTTTTTTTTTTGCAACTTCTGCTTTTGTTACAATGTTTCAAATCCTCAGACTGTTGGAAAGGGTTAAGTGTAAATGTTGTTGTATGAGGTATAGACAACTGTTGAAGTATGTAGACCAGTGAATTACACATGTACAGAGATAAACAAGTTCTGTAAATATAGTATTATAAATTAATGTTTTGTTCATTGTAAAAATGGTTTGATTGTTTTGTACAGTGTTTACATGTTGTATTACATTACAAGGAGCTCCAAATGAGCGATTTATTTTATACTGGTTAAGTCCTTTAAGCCTTTTCCAACATGCAAACATTTTCTGCGCCTATGAAGCAGACGACATAAAATCATTGTGGGAAACAAGGAGCAATTTCTCTTCTTGTCCAAATGTTTTTAACTCAATTTATTAATGGTACTTTTCTTTATAGATATATTCCATACTTTTGTTCAGATATTTTCAAAGTTGTCAGTTGCAGAGTTGTTGTATGTGGGAAAGGGTTATATCTTGAACCTTACTTTATATTCACACAGCATCGTAGCTCTTGATATAATCATAGGTTTAATCATGGCCTTTCCCTTATGCAGACACATTTTAACACCTTGCAGCAGTCAACTTCTGAAAACAATGGGAGAAATCAATCATAATGAGCAATTTTTCCTTTAGTCAAAATGTTTTCAACTTAATTAAATTATGTTACTTTTATTTGTGGAAGTATGTTGACTCGTCTTAATTGTGAATGACTGGATGTGTAGATTTCCAAGTTGATGTAAATCTGTTTAGTTTAGACCAACAGCACTGCCAAGTTCTGTTAACCCTTTCTGATGCCTCTGCAGCAGACGGTTTTTTGAAAACATGGTGACAAAAGAAGAAATTGCTCAAGACGAGCAATTTCTCATTTTGTCACCATGTTTTTAACTCTATTCAATGATTGTACTTTCATTTAAAAAAGTTTTCAAAAAAAATCGGGTATGTTTTCAAAGTCGTCTGCTGCAGATTTGTGATATGTGGGAAAGGGTTAAGACAACCGTTATCATCACTCTTGATTTTTGACAAGATCATTCAATATTGATGAATGAGTAGTGAACAGTGCAGTCAAAGATTATACTGCACAAATGGGTAGGCTGATCTTGGTCTACATTGTTAGTAAATTAATTTATATTCATGTTTTACGGCAAACGTAAAATATTCTTTGACCCTTTCCCTCATATAGTTGCTTTCTGCGGCAGACAGCTGTTTGAAAACACATCGACAAAAGAAGCAATTGCTCAAAACGTATGTTTTCAAAGTCGTCTGCTGTGCTGTAGATTTGTCATATGTGGGGATGGGTTAAAAAAGTCGCTTACAACTGGATATGGATTAACAGATAATTGCTTGGCTAAAAAAGCCAAAGATGAAATTGAAATGATGAACAAATCTTGACAAGAAGTTTGATTTTTATAAAAGGTGAGAAAATATGAATTTTTTCTGCCATGCAAGATATTATAGCTGGTTGATAAAACATGTCCTATTTTTGTCTGATATTTGGAAGACAAACAATAAATCTTATCTGAAACTGATAGACTTTGTTTCGTGATATTTTTAGCTCACCTGTGCACGAAGTGCTCAAGGTGAGTTATTGTGATCGCCCTATGTCCGTCGTCCGTCAACATTTTCTCCTCTTTAACCGGTGGGTCAACTGGGATGAAACTTCACAGAAAGCATCCTCTCAATGTCCTCACCAGAATTCCTTAAAAATTGTGGGATCCATGCAGAATTCTGGTTGCCATGGCAACAAAACAAAAAAAAATGGTGAAAACTTAAAAAATCTTCTTCTCCGAAAGTGTCGGCCCGATTTTCAAATAATATTGTAGAAATGTTCCTTAAGTGACCCACTTTCAGATTCCTTCAAGCCATGTTGATTGGTCGAAAAAGATGGCTGCCAGGGGGGGCGGGGCTATTTTGCCTTATATGGCTATAGTGAAAACTTAAAAAATCTTCTCCTCCAAAAGTGTCAGCCCGATTTTCAAATAATTTTGTAGAAATGTTCCCTGGATGACCCTCTATCAGATTCCTTCAAGCCATGTTGATTGGTCGAAAAACATGGCTGCCAGGGGGGCGGGGCTATTTTGCCTTATATGGCTATAGTGAAAACTTAAAAAATCTTCTCCGAAAGTGTCTGGCCGATTTTCAAATAATTTTCTAGAAATGTTCCTTAAGTGACCCACTTTCAGATTCCTTCAGGCCATGTTGATTGGTCAAAAAACATGGCCGCCAGTGGGCAGGGCTATTTTGCATTATATGGCTATAGTGAAAACTTATAAAATCTTCTCCTCCAAAAGTGTCTGGCCGCTTTTCAAATAATTTTGTAGAAATGTTCCTAGGGTGACCCTCCATCAGATTCCTTCAAGCCAAGTTGATTGGTCGGAAACTATGGCTGCCAGGGGGTGGGGCTTATATAGCTAAAGTGAAAAAAAAAAATCAGGTGAGCGATTCCAGGGCCATCATGGCACTCTTGTTTAAATAACCCTCATAAAGAAACTCCAGAATTATTTCACATTTGTCTGCTTTGTCAGTATTGATGGGGAAATAATTTTGAACTGCATGAAGGATTGCATGAATATTCTTATTTTTGTTTGGATGTACACACCATTTATAATTCACAATGGATAACTCGAGACTAAGAGCTGTTTTGTCAGCTAGTGGAGGCTCGATGTAATGCATGTATAACCTTTTTCTAAATACAACAACTTGCAGCAGACCGACTGAAACATCTGTTGATTAAAGTATAAAACTTTCATATATACTATTTCCGTAGTGGTGCAGCATGAATCACATTTATTAGAATTATTGAAAGGAGCATCATTTTGTGACCTGTGATTGGTAATTTTGTTTTATGCCTGATTGATTGTTTTGCCTTGAAAGGTTCTGAACTCCAGAAAATAGATAAGTCAAAGTTTTAAAACTGTTCAAAAGTTGTCTTGAACTATTCGAATCATAATTCTGGGATAAAGTTTTCAAGTTAGTAATTTCACTCTCCAGTACCATAAACATCTCGATATTGATCATTTTTGCTTCATTTCTAGCTCGACTATTCGAAGAATATGATAGCTATTACACTGACTTCTGCGTCGGCGTTGCAACTTTTGTTAAAGTTTTGGATGCATCGCTTTTTCTCACAAACCACAGATGCAATTGCTTTGAAATTTCACACACTTATTGGACATCATCAAATGACCTTGCAGGACAAGTCTCGCAATTCTATAAGATTTTGACACAATTATGCCCCTTTTTAGACTTAGAAATGTTGTTAAGTTTCTCATGCATTTTCTCACAAACCATAGATGCTATTACTTTGAAACTTACCACACTTATTGGACATCAAACAACCTTGCAGAACAAGTCTCACAACTCTATAAGATTTTGACACAATTATGCCCCTTTTTAGACTTAGAAATTTTGTTAAGTTTCACATGCATTTTCTCACAAACCACAGATGCTATTACTTTGAAACTTAACACACTTATTGGACATCAAATGACCTTGCAGAACAAGTCCCACAACTCTATATAACATAAGACTCTTGAATTAAAGTTATGCATGCAAGGTACTATCATGAACATATCTCATTAATCAGTTTACTATAGAATCAAATGGCAAATAGTCTTATGGACAGCTCTTGTTACTGGGTAGACCAAATTTTATTGATTTTCTTGACAGTTTTTCAACATTTACTGCCAAAATAGTTTTAAACTACTTAATACTTACTTTGTTGTCTCTATAGCAATACTTGCAGAAGTTGCAACATTTCAAAATATTGATTTCAAACTGGGATTCAGCACCTTTAATGCTACTTTCAATATTTTTTCAGCCATATCACTGCTGCCATTTAAACCTTCCTCATATAGACGCTTTCTGACGCCTCTGCAGCAGACAGCTTTTTGAAAACATAGTGACAAAAGAAGAAATTGCTCAAAATGAGCAATTTCTCCTTTTGCCACAATGTTTTCCACTTTTAGTCATAGGTTATCCATTCAAGTATAGAGATTTTCTACTTTTTGTTAAAATATGTTCAAAGTCGTCTGCTGCAGAAATGTTGTATGTGGGAAAGGGTTAACCAATCCATATGTTTCCTGACTTTCTCAGCAACTGGCTACTTTCCACCATTGATTGTTAATCCATTGTTGAAAGATGAATGACTTCTTGCAGTGCTTTTTGTCAAACGTTGGAACAAATGTTGACCAAGCAGGGGTTCGAACTCACAATCCCTGAATTGACAGTCCGTCTCACTACCAACTGAGCTATCAGGCCTCAGCCCATTTAGAATGAGATCAAGATTAATTTAGTTGCTATGGAATGAATCATTCTAAATTTTTATTGCTAAAAAAGATTAAGACTAAATAAAAAACAAACCATATCTAACCATAAATTAATGTTTATATTTACATTATTAGATTGTTGTTCACAATTTCACAAATATTGACTCAAGATCAGGTGATACAGATTTTAACCCTTTCCCTCATATGACAATTCTGCAGCAGACGACTTTGAACATGTATGTTGGAAAGGGTCAACAGTTAATCACAAAATCAAGGCCCGCTTGATCAAAATTTGATTGTGGGTACATCTTGCCCCATAGGTTTAATTGATCCATGTAAGTTGGTTAACCACATGGGACAGTAGTTAGTCCCACATACAACAGATCTGCAGCAGACGTCTTTGAAAACATCAAGGCAAAATTATGGAAAGTATTTCCCCTTTTGCAGCAATGTTTGAAAAATGTGTCGACTGCAGAGGCATCAACATGTTTCTACATGTGGGAAAGGGTTAAACGGATTGGTTGAATCGCCTTCCAAAGTGTGTCGGCAATTTTCCCAGAGGTTGAATACAGCAAGCAAAATATTTACCCTTGTAAATTTTAACTGGATACTGGCTAGAAATAAATTGATGGATAAGGAATAATCTTTTTGCCATGCCGTGTTCAAAATGTTGTCTGCTGTTGAAACATAAAGAATAATTGTATAAAGGTATAATGCATTCCTTTCCCAAATACAGAACATATTTCACACCTATGCAGCAGACAATTTTAGAAAACATTGTCAAAAGGAAAGAATTTCCTATTTTTCCGAATTAATTTCCACTTTCAAGATATAATTTTTCTTTCCTCAGATTATTTCCAAGCAGATGATTTATAATGTCACATACAGTAAAATGCTAACCCTTTCCCATAAACAGAAGTACTGCAGATAACTTTTAAAAATAATATGACATAAGTAGAAACTGTTCCTTCTTTTGCCACAATATTCTCAACTATTCAATAATCATTTATAGAAATTTTCTACAATTTTGCCAATTATTAAACTTTTATAATTTATTATACCCTCTTCAAAGAAGAGGGAGTATATAGGAGTCACTGTTGGTTTGTCTGTCTGTTTGTCGGTCGGTCGGAAGCCATATTTTGTCTGGCCTATATCTTACAAACCACTTGGTGGAATTCAATAAAATTTTACATGAAGCTTCTATACCAAGATGAGATGTGCATATCCTAAAGGGGTTACAATTACATGTTATTTCACAGAGTAATGGCCCTTTTACTTATTACGGTCAAGGTGCTGTTTAGGGGGTATTTATCATCTTCAGTGATAGTTCTAGTTTTCTATTGTAGGTGGTAAAAAGGTGAAAAGATTCCCCTACAGCTGACTCATCCTCTCTTCATAACATGTGTCCCTGTGTGGTCCTTTTTCTGTCCTGAAAGAGATTCAAGTCAACATGGTTTGAATGGATTCCTTTCCACAGAGAACAGACATTTAATTTTCATTCATACAAACTCTTTCTGAGGATTTTTAAAAACATTGTGGCAAAAGGAGAAATTGCTCATAATGAGCAATTTTCCTTTTGTCACAATGTTTTCAATTCTGTTCATTAATCTATGTTTCATTTACTGAGGTTTTTCCAAATTTTTGCCAAGATATCTTTAAAGTCGTCTGCTGCAAATTTCTTGTATGTGGGAAAGGGTTTAATGCAAAGAATATTTAGAGCAAGAGCTGTCACAGAAAAGCTATCTTGATTGTGCAAAAAGGTGGTCAAATAATAGAAAAAAAGTTTAAAGTATTAACGCATATTTTATGGAAATCTAAATTACATGACCCAAAGTGACCTGGATTGATTAATTGGGCTAAACAGTGTTTTCAACAGCAAGTTCACCTACACATGTGTTTCATGGCTTTCCCACAACAGACTCAACAAGCAACTCACTGCTTTTCCACAGTCTTAGCACATTGGTGGAAGGCAAATGATGCTTGTGAAAGTGAATTTTGTCATAGATCGAAAAAATTGTTGGCTTAGGTTATAACTCACAACCCCTGGAATGATAGCCCGCGCCTCTACAGAGTGAGCTAGTGGGGCTCAACAAAGTGACCTTGACGTTAGAGCCACTGGGATTTATAGTTTCCGACAAGATGATTTACAAATATATATATTACATATACTGCAAAGATTTAACCCTTTCCAACATAATGGAAATCTGCAGCAGACGACTTTGAAAACAGCTAGAAAAAATATGGAAAATCTCTGAAGATGAAGGTATAATTACTGAAAAGAGTTGAAAACTTTGTGGCAAAAAGAGAAATTGCTTGTTTTGAGCAATTTCTCCTTTTGTCACAATGTTTTCAAAAGTCATCAGAAGGCGTCTATAGGTGGAAAAGGGTCAAAGAAATATCTGGGGATAAGAACAATAATAGTTTCTTATGGATTATGTCAAAATTAAAATATATTGCGTGACAGTACACAAAGTTGCCAGTATTGTTCCTCTGCAATTAGGCAAAACATAATTGGCCTCATACTTTCCGAAGAGAAGATTTTTTAAGTTTTCATTAAAGCCATATAAAGCAAAGTAGCTCTGACATCTGGCGGCCATGTATTAACCATATTAACATGACTGGCAGGAATCTGGTAAAGGGTCACCCAGGGAACATTTCTACAAAAGTATTTGAAAATCCGACAATATGTTCACTATACCCATATGAGGCAAATCAGCCTCACCTCTGCGGCCATGTCGTTAGACCAATCATCAAGCTTGAAGGTATCTTGTAGAGGGTCACCCAATGAAATATTAGAAAACCAGGGTTCACCCTCGCTCATTTTTCCTTTGCGCCAACACTTTCGCCGAATTCAAAAAGTTGGGGAATACTGGTACCCTCATTTCAGGTTGTTTATTTATCATAGATTACGGATTATTGGGTAGTATTAAAAACAATACACATAAATACACTTTAAATTTTATTAAGCATAAAATATATCATATTTCTTTCTTTTTTTTTATATATATATTAAATCTCTTTTTTCAGGCACATTTTCAAGCACAGTATTGACTATTAAATTAACACTTATTGTTTATATCACTTTAAAATTCTTCGTGATGTCATTGAAGCCCAGTGCTTGAATGAAAGTTTAAAATTAAAAACATCTATATCTTGCACATCAATATGAATTCTCATCAATTGTTCCAAAGTGTTCACTTTCATTCTATTCCTGATTGCCGTCTTAATGAGGTTTTGTCTGCTGAAACCCCGTTCACACTCAACTGTAGACACTGGGAGTAGTAGAAATCTTCTGGCTGCTTCAGACATGTTCTAAAAAATTTAAAAAGAAATGTTAACATTTTTTCATGACTGTAAACTGAATAGTGTATTGCTATAAACCCTTTTTATACGCCCGTTTTGAAAAAACGGATCGTATTATAGTTTTACCTGCGGCGTACGGGCGGGCGGGCGAGAATCCTTTAGCCATAAATCAGCTTCATGGCAGCTATGTTTTAAAACTAATCAAAATGGCTTGAAAGATTCTGGTAGAGGGTCACCCAAGGTTTTCTACTATTTCATTTGAAAATGGGCCAATCAGTTTAGTAGGAGAAAGTTTTCTTTTTTTGGTTGCCACAAAATAAATACAAAATAATTAGGAATATTTGAGAGGTCATAGAGAGAATGCTTGCTGTAAAGTTTTTTCCTAAATGACAAAATGGTTACAGAGGAAAAGGTGTTGACAAAAAACATTGGATGCAAGACAGAGGGCGATCACATTAACCCAAAAAGGCTAAATAAAGTATTTACCAAATTTTTTTGTATATAGTCTGTGATTGTGACAAGTGTATTCATCTTCCATGAATATCTATTTGGGAAGGTACCAAATTATCTTGGAAGAATGTTGTGTAGATTGTGTGTTTTATTGGGGTTTTACGCTGCTTTCTACATTATTTCAGTTATATCACTTATTCATGGTCCCTGGGTAAACAAACCATTACTAGGCTAGACAATGTGCCTCGCCCAAGGGCACTCCACCATGACCGTCGTGCCGCGACTGGGTATCGAACCCGGGATACCCGGTTTCAAATCACCGATGCTAACCACTCATTCACGGCGGAATCGGACATGCGTCTGTAAACTGACCACATTTTAACACAACTGAAATACTGTCTTAAATGACCTTAACCCTTTCCCTCATATAGACGCTTTCTTACGCCTCTGCAGCAGACAGCTTTTTGAAAACATAGTGACAAAAGAAGAAATTGCACAAAACGTGCAATTTCTCCTTTTGCCACAATGTTTTTCACTTTTCGTCATAGGTTATCCATTCAATTATGGAGAAAATTGTGAGAAAAGGATCCTAATCGGCAATGTCTCCTTTCCTTACATTTTTTTCTTCTTTTTAGTTATTTAACCTTTTCCAACATACAATAAATCTGAAGCAGATGACTTTGATATTATCAAGTTCAAATTATTGAAAAAGTCTATAAGTGACAGTATGATTATTGAATAAAGTTGAAATCATTGTGGCAAATGGAGAAATTGCTCAACACTCTTTTTACCACAATGATTTCAAAAGTCAGAAAGCGTCTATATGTGGGAAAGGAAAATAGTTCTCAAATCACACATGCAGATGTAGCAGACAGCGTTTGAAAACATTGTGAGAAAAGGAGAAACTGCTCGTTATAAGTAATCAGCGATGTCTCCTTTCCTTACGTATTTTTTTTAATTTCAAAGTTATTAAACAAAGGAAAAAAAATGCCAAAACCCTTAAAAATCCTTTTCAATTCATAGTTAATTTATTCAATTTCAAATCAAAAGTAGAATTTCTCCTTTTGTCACAACGCTATCAAAAGAAGTCTGCTGCATATGCGTCAAAATGCATCTGCAAATTGGTAAGGGTGAAATAAAATAAGCGACCTTTATTTTCCATATATCATTTACCTGGGAAAACATTGAAGCATAGCTATTTCTCCCCCAATTAAATAAATATATGTGCAGCCTAGTCACATAAGCAGCCTTGAAATTGGATTGTAAATTTGACATTGATTTATATGGGTGATTTTCATTTGTAGTGGCTCAATCTACCTGGGAAATAGAACAAAGGAATGACGTAATTTTTAGACATCAACGCAATCTCCCTCATACGACATTTCTGCAGCAGACGACTTTGAACATATTTTGTCAATAAATAGAAAGTCTCTATAATTGAATGGATAACCTATGACTAAAAGTGGAAAACATTTTGGCAAATGGAGAAATTGCTTGTTTTGAGCAATTTCTTCTTTTGTCACTATGTTTTCAAAAAGCTGTCTGCCGCAGAGGCGTCAGAAAGCATCTATATGAGGGAAAGGGTTAATAGACTTCTTCAATGCAATTACTTTTGATGCAGTTGCAGCAGAAACTTTTGTAAACATTGTCAGAAAAGGAAAAACATGTAATGTCCTATTTAATTTATGTATCATACATATTATTTTATTTACACAATCAAACTTCTTTATTTTACTTTCAACAAACCAATTTTTGAAAACATTGTGAGAAAAGGATAAACATGGAATGTCCTAACTAATTCATGCATCATATACATTTTTGTATTTGCACTATCAAACTTTTGAAAACATTGTGAGAAAGGGAAAAATTCTAATGTCTAAGCTTATTCATACATCATATACCTTCCTGTATTTACACAAGCAAACATTTTTTTAAAAAAGTAACATTTTGAGCAAAAGAGAAACAATAATGTCTAAGTTTATAGCTTCTTGTATTAACACAAGCAAACACTTTTTTAAAAAAGAAACATTTTGAGAAAAAGAGAAATAACAATGTCCAAGCTTATTCATTCTTGTATTTACACTATCAAACTTTTTTTTTAGTTTTAATTCCAGCTCATTAATATTTTGAAACATTGTCAGAAAAGAAGAAACACTAATATCCAAGCTATCCAAGTTTATTCATTTACACTATCATTCACTGTCTTTTAGTTATTTTCTACACTAGACGGTTCGCTTGTTAAAGACATCAGTCAATTTCTGGTAAGTCTTTTTGTTTTGGGCAGCTGATCTGGCCTGGCTGAGAATATTTCGAAGGTGAGTATCTTGTGTTGCGATAGCCTCAGAGGAAGATTCAAGCCAGGGAAGCAAAGATTCGACATTTTCTACGACTGCTGACATTGTCTGGACTGGTTGGATATCTTCGTCGTCATTGTCTTTGATGGGGTTGTTGGCTTCACTTTGCTGCACACTCTTTAGTATCTCATCGTCTGCCATCTTCTGGTGAGAAGGAAGGTCATGGTCAATGTTAATCCCCATCGTGTAATCGTCAATGCTGAAGTTGTTCCGTGTAATCGTCAATGCTGAAGCTGTCCCCAAAAGCGCGTCTTGCATCAATTGAATCTTGGTTGTCTAAGGTCTGGAATATGCGAAGGGTGCGCTCACCAGCCGGTATCTCGTGTTCGTCAAATCCGTCAAAATCGTTGTGTCTGTCTTCTTCTTCAGCTGGTATAGCGTCACCAAGGCCCTTTTTCCAAAACTGTTTTATGCAGCGTTGTGTGACGTCATATACATTGTGAGAAAAGAAGAAGCATGTAATGTCTGCTTCAGATGCCTCTGTAAGTGGAAAAGGATTAATTTTCAAGCATGAAATCCGATCAAATGTGTTGACAGGTAAATTTATACACATCATCATGTCTTAAGGGTTGATTGCATCGGTATAGTTTGGCAGTCAGAAGCATGGACATGATAAATGCCGACAAATCCCTTTAGTAAACATTTATGAGCGATATTTTCATTTTAGTTTGGACAAGTTTCATTTTTTGTGAATTTGGAATTTTTTGGATTTACAAAATCAGGTTTGTGCATTATTTTTCTAAGTGTATTATTTTCAAGTTTGCAACCAGTACCATGTTTTATAGAATTATTTTTTGTATTTGTTTGGACATTAAAAAATATTCAAAATTGAATTTTGGGGGTTGAAATTTTCAAATTACAATAGGAAAATCGGCCCTTTTTTTAAGATTGCAATAGGAGCCAAGTCGCCATCGCGTTCTAAAGGAAATCGCATTTAACCTGTTCGCAAATAATCCGTGTTCCAGTGTACCCATTCAATGAGCTAAAAACAGGCTGAACCCATTCCCATAATCTACAAATCTTCAAACATCCAGGCAGAAACATTGAAGATCTCTATAAGTCAATTTGTCACAATGATTTCAACTCTTTTCAATAAACATACTATCATTTGTAGGGATTTTCTATCTTTTGGACATGATAATTTCTAAGTCATCTGCTGCAGATTTATTCTATGTGGGAAAGCGTTAAACCTTTCAACTTTTGACACATCTGCAGACGATTTGAATTTTTCCACAATTGTGTCTTGATGTTTTCAAAGTCGTCTACTGCAGATCTTTTTGTATGTACTGTATATAAAATCTCTATAAATGTCTATATACTTTTTGTATCGAGTTAAAAATATTGTGGCAAAAGGAGAAATTGCTCACTATTAGCAATTTCTCCTTTTGCAACAAACATTTCAAAAGTTGTTTGCTGCAGATGCATCAAAAAACATCTACATGTGGGAAAGAGCTAACTGGTTATTAACGCTTTGCACATTTTCCACATCTGCAAAAGATGACTAGAATTTGTCCACATTTGTGTCTAGATGATTACAAAGCGGTCGACTGCAGAAAAGTTGTTTGTAGGAAATTTTTGAAACAATTTCTCCTTTTCAATGTTTTCAGAAGTCATCAGTGGAGTCATGGCAAATTTTAGAAAAACTCTATAATTTTTTCTTTTATTATTGAAAAGAGATGAAAGCATTGTGGCAACATAGGCGGGGCGGTTTCTTCTTTCCCCCCACAATGTTTTCAAATGTCGTCTGCTGCAGATGCTGCAGATGCTATAAAATGCGCCTGTAAGTTGGAAGGGGTTTAATTTTCAGCACTGATTCAAATTGTTCCTAACCATATTCTGATGTTATACACTGACAACAATCTACTCACCTTCATGAACCAGCTGTACCATTTGCTGTTTTACCAGGGTTATTCCATTCAAAATGAAATTCCTTTTTCTGTGTCAGATTTTTTCTCATCTGGCTTTATTCCAAGCATTGAACATACCTGTAAAAAAGGTATTTTCCACCATAGAAACTGACCCATGATGACAGAGTAAAATAACTTATAATCATTGTACGAAAAAGGAGAAATTGATGTTTCAAATGGAAAATTTGTTCACATAAGAAATTTCACCTATTGCTACACTATTTCCAACTTTATTCAATAATTATATCTTCATTTATAAAGATTTTCCATATATAACGCATGTTGATGACTTTTATATCTTAACTTTCCACAATTTGCCTACCTGTTTCTTAAGTACTGCAGATTTATTGTATATGGGAAAGGGTTAAAGTTAGTGGTTATTGGTAGGACATATTTACATATGCAGCAGAGGGAAAAAAAGAGCAAATTTCTCCTTTTTATCAAAATAATATTTCAAATTTTCATTATTTTAATTTTTTCATCTGCTGCTGATCAGTAGTATGTGGGAAAGGGTTAAGTTAAACTTAAATACATGTAGTCTCTTCATATTCAAACCTGTTTAAACTTGGCTCTTATCTCCTCCAGTTTTGACTGCAGTTCTGGGTTGAGAGGGTCCGTCAGTGGAAACTGTTCACACAATGTCTCTACTCTTTGTAAACTCTTCAATACTCTGGAAAACAGTACCATAATTATTATTTTTTTGACATATATCTGCACATTTTTAGAGCAAATACTTTTAACCCTTTACCTCATATAGAAGCTTTTTGACGCCTCTGCAGCAGACAGCTTTTTGAAAACATAGTGAGACAAAAGAAGAAATTGCACAAAACGTGCAATTTCTCCTTTTGCCACAATGTTTTCCACTTTTAGACGACTTTGAACATATTTTGTCAAAAAATAGAAAATCTCTATAATTGAATGGATAACCTACGACTAAAAGTGGAAAACATTGTGGCAAAAGGAGAAATTGCACGTTTTGTGCAATTTCTTCTTTTGTCACTATGTTTTCAAAAAGCTGTCTGCTGCAGAGGCGTCAGAAAGCGTATATATGAGGGAAAGGGTTAAGCCAGGTATCGCTACTACAACAAAATATTCCCTATAAAAATCATAGTTTGTCAAAATACATTACGTGGTTTTGACCCTTTCCCACATACATCAAATCTGCGGCAATTGTCTATGGAAAATCGCTATAAACAAAAGTATCAAAAGTTTATTATGAGCAAGTTCTCCTTTTGCAAAAATGTTTTTACAACTCAATTGAATAATCATACTTTTACAATGTTTGAAATGCATATGGTAAAAGTGCACTTTTACAAGAGCTTACCATAATTTAAATATAATCAAGGGACTCAATGTTGTTGTTGGATAGACAAAGTAGGATAATAATAATTACAGACAAGAATGATAGGGCAAAACAAAAAATCATTATGGGTGAAAGAGTCAAGATGATCCAACTAGCACACTGTTTTCAGAGTCTTCTCCTGCAGTGGAGTCAGAAAAGGTCTGTTTGTGAGAAACGGTTAACCCTTTCCCCAATAAGACAATTCTGCAGCAGACGACTTTGAAAATATCTTGACAAAAATTGCTAAAATAATTATTAAAGCCAGAGTTATGTGACTTGGTGAAATGCATATGTGTACCAGGTTTTATTTGACAATATTGAACGGGCTTTGAGTTATGAGGCATATGAAAGTATATTTATTGAAGAAAGTAGAAAACATTGTGACAAAAGGAGAAATTGTTTGTTTTGAGCAATTGCTTCTTTTGTATCAATGTTTTTATAAGAACGCCCCTATATGTGGGAAAGGGTTAAAATTAAGCTGAAACTACTGGCTCTGAAATTATTAAACTTTAAAAACTTTCGCTAAAGATGCTAAGAAATCAACTCTGTTCTTGAAACAACACTTCGATTGGTTACTTTTGAAGATGAATCCGCTTCTGACTTCATAGTTTTATAGCCTGGTTTCTCCAAACACCTACCTTTGATTTGGCGATGCTTTTTTATCATTTGTTAATTCTTCCAACAAGGTCTTTGAATAACCACTGTAAAATCCCACCTGAAGACAGAAATTGAAAACAAAACTGAAATGCAGTATATTGAAAAGGGGCTTAAACTAAAAAGGGCCATAAATGATACCTCTGATGATAACAATTTGGAAGTATTGTTGCCCCAGAAGTTTTAATCATTCCCATACATTGAACATTTCCCTCATACAACAAATCTGAAGAAGACGACTTTGAAAACATCTTGTCAAAAATAGGGAAAATCACTATAAATGAATAGAGTAGAACACATTGTGGCAAAGGAAGAAATTGCTCATCATGAGCAACTCCTCCTTTTGCAACAATGTTTTCAAAATTGGTATTCTGCAAAGACGTCAAAACTTGTCTGTTTTTTTCTAAATATAAGGGGCAGAACTGAATATTAATTAAAGGAAGAGTTATGTGACATGCATATTGTTCCAAGAAACATGTGTACCAAGTTTCATTTGAAAATGTTGAATGGTTTTTGAGTTACGAGGTAAGGTTAAAGTTTTGTGATGCTGCAAGCAACACAGACTCCGTGGCTGATGATGCCGCCACGGATATGACAATAACCTGACTTTTTTTCTTCGAAAAAATAGATGAGCTAAAACAGGGATGCATCAAAACCCATTTTTTCCCATCATGGTTCATTTACCTCAGACCCAATACTGGATCCCTTTTCCCATCCAAGTCGATATCCCTCTTGAATTCCTGTTACTCTGCCCTCATTTCTACCCTCTGTAAAGCCTTTCTCTTGACTCCTGTTAATGAAAATAAAAATTGCAATCATTTTCTTAATTATTCAAAACATTTTGATAAATGCATAGAAAGAGAACAAAATTTTGTTACCTTAACTCTTTCCCACTTTCAGACGCATTCTGATGCATCTTTAGCAGACGACTTTTGAAAACACTGTGACAAAAGGAGAAATTGCTCAAAACGAGCAATTTCACCTTTTGACACAATGTTTTCAACTTTTTTCAGTAATAATACTTTCATTTATAGAGCTTTTTCATGTTTTTGCATGATAGTTTTCAAAGGTGTCTGCTTCAGATTTGTTGTATGTGGGAAAGGAATAACCAATGAACTCTCTTAACATCTGCAGCAGGTGTCTTTAAAAGATATATTGAGGCAAAAGGAGGAATTGCTCATGATGGGCATTCTTGGTTTGATACCCAGTCATAGTGGAATGTCCTATGGCAAGGCAAATTTCCTAGCCAAGTACTGGTTTGATTACCCAGGGATCACGAATAAGTGTCCTGTTGCAGTGATATAACTAAAATAATGTGAAAATGACTGAAAAAGGTTGTCTGCTGCAGATGCACGGAAATGCGACTGCAGATGTGACAGAATGCATCTGCAGGTAGGACAAGGTTTAATAACCTGGCCCTCATCTGATTCCCTACAGTGTACTGGTTCGTCCACACATTTATTTGATTTAGACATAAAGGCTAGAGAGTAGGCCAGAGGCCACATCTTTTGTAGCTATAACACACCTAATCACTTGAATTATAGCTTATCAGAAACATGAGCGTCCCTGAGCCAATTCCGACACTTGTCTGTTTTTCTAAGTCAAACTAGAACTATCACTGAAGATGATAAATACCCCCTAAACAGCACCTTGACCTACACCATAACTTAATAAGTAAAAGGGCCATAACTCTGTAAAATACAATTGTAACCCATTTAGGATATGCACATCTCCTCTTGGTATAGAAGCTTCATGTAAAGTTTTATTGAATTCCACCCAGTGGTTTGTAAGAAATAGGCCAGACAAAATATGGCTTCCGGCCGGCCGACCGACAGACAGACAGACTGCTCGACACAGTGACTCCTATATACCCCCTCTTCTTCGAAGGGGGTATAAAAACGGGTATCCTGAGTTATGTGATATGGTATAGACATGCCTGTTGTTTCTTGGAACATGTGT
Organism: Serripes groenlandicus; assembly: GCA_031761405.1. Classification (NCBI taxonomy): domain Eukaryota; kingdom Metazoa; phylum Mollusca; class Bivalvia; order Cardiida; family Cardiidae; genus Serripes; species Serripes groenlandicus. The sequence goes on from JASEVX010000005.1 coordinate 28,356,023, forward strand.
ACTAAATTTCATTTTAAAATGTTAAACAGTTTTTGGGTTATGAGGTAAGGTTCAAGTTTTGTGACAATGCAGACGACGGCGCAGGGGGTATCACAATACCCGGACTATTTTCTTCAAAAAACAGACAAGCTAATAAAGAATAATATATATATCCAGGTGAAAAGTCAATTTGTAGACAGACTGGTTATTGATCAAATGATAGTCGGTTCTATCAGGGACCGTGTATATTTTGTCCCTGGTTCTATGCAAATTTGGACACTGTTTTCCCTTTGTGGATCTTTTAACCCTTTCCCTAAAATAACAATTCTACAGCAGTTAATTGACTTTGAAAGCATTTAGACAATAATATGGAAAATCTCTTTAAATGAATATGTAACAATTGAATACAGTTGAGCAATTTCTCCTTTAGTCAAAAAATGTCTGATGTAAAGGCGTCAGAAAGCGTCTATATGTGGAAAAGGTAAATTATCTTAATCACCTTTGAGTGCTTCATTCAATTGCAAGTTTTACCCTTTCCAACTAATTACTTGCAGATGTTTTTTTGATAAATAGATCTGCGTCAGTCGACTCTCAAAAACATTTAGATAAAATTTAGATAAAAGGAGAAATTGATCTAAATGAGCAATTTCTCCATTTGCCACAATTGTTTCAACTTTATTAAATTATTAATCACACTTTTATTAATTAAAGTTTTTCTATTAGGTTTGCCTAGATGATTTCAAAGTAAGTCATCTGTTGCAGCTTTAGTGTAACAGTAGGAATCTGCATGGTTAGCATCAGGGTTATGGAACCGGGAGACCCAGGTTCAATACCAGCTAGTGGCAGTCATAGTGGAGCCTCATTGGGAACATTTCCTAGCCTAGTTTGTTAACCCTTTCCCTCATATAGACGCTTTCTGACGCCTCTGCAGCAGACAGCTTTTTGAAAACATAGCGACAAAAGTAGAAATTGCTCAAAACAAGCAATTTCTCCTTTTGCCACAATGTTTTCCACTTTTAGTCATAGGTTATCCATTCAATTATAGAGATTTTCAATTTTTTGATAAATATGTTCAGTCGTCTGTGGCAGAATTTTTGTATGAGGGAAAGGGTTAACACAGGGATCAGGTGTAAGGACTTAGGTGTACCGGGTCCCTTACGGAGTTGAGCTATCATAGGTAACGCATTATGTACCTTGCTTAACTGTGTGAAAAAGCAAACCACTCTACCAGCTACAAAAGCCGGCTTCTACAGCAAGGCTGTAGAAGTGTAATTAGTACCTTGTTTCCTTTGTACCTATACCACATTCCTGTTACACATGAATAAGTGTTCTGGTGTGAAGATATAAATGAATTTATGTTGAAAACGTCATACACCCCAATATAACAAGACAAATAAGTGTTACAGTGTTGTTTACCATCCAAGCAGAAGATAAAAAATCGTCGAGATAAACCAAAATAAAGACACATAAAATAAGTTGGTGTCCATATGATGTTCCGCAATATATCCTCGAGCATTCGAAGTTTGTGAGTTTAAGCATTCAAAGACTTAACATGCAGAAGGCTTAGTGAATGATACGAAATTTCATGTCTTACCTGAAAGATTTATTTATTTCCTCCAAGTTTCGAACAAAAAATCCTTTGAAAACTAATAATATTTTTTTTTTATCTTGAATACACATGTGTACAACTAGTCCAAAGTCTAAATTGATATCCTAATTTCGTTGTCATTATTTGGGAACTATAATAGGTAACATAAAATAAAAAATAAAAAAAAATAACATGGGCAATACATTGTAACATATGAAAAGTAGAAAAACAGAAGCAGCATTTTATATATTTTAAACAATTTAATTTGAAATAATCCTCGATTTAAATATGTACCATTTTATTTTAATAACTCAACTTTGAATTTTTGGTTTTTATTTCTCTTTGTCAACCTGAAGGGTCTGCATGGGTATTTGGTACCCCATAAGCATTTTATATTTATATCATTACAAAGAGCAATACAGATTTAAAATTGCCATATGTTTAATGGGACATTAATTAACAATTTCTAGTAATTTTACATGCATTAAATGCATTAAAGCACCTTTAAGGATTTGACCTAATTCAGTCAAACAAATCACATGACCCTGGCCGTCATTTTGTAAACAAACAAGAGCTGTAGGAGGACTATTCCACTGCTTATTAAAGTGACTGAGATATGGACTCTAATGTAGTTGCATGCAAAACATTAACAAGAATTTATTAACGGGTGATAATTTGCATTATATGCAGGATAGAGTTAACATCTTGATTTTTTTCATAGGTGTGATGGTTGGGAAGGGTTGTATAACGTTTCAATGGATTGCATCAACTATTTACTAAGATATGAACTCTTAATGTAGTTGCACGTAAACCTTTAACCATAATTTCTAAGTAAAAAAAGGGCAACAATTTGCATCATATGCATCATATGCAGGATAGAGATATCTTCATTGGTTGTGTATATAGTTGTACAATTGGGAAGATTTGTATAAAGTTTCAATAAAATGCTTCAAGTAGTTACTGAGATATGGACTTTTAGTCCAAAAAGGGCCATAACTTGCATAAAATGCTGGATAGAGCTATCATACTTGATTGTTAACATAGGTGTGATGGTTGGGAAGGGCTGTATAGAGTTTCAATGCAATGCATCAAGTAAATAATGAGATATGGACTTTTAATGTAGTTGCAAGAAAAACTTTAACCAGAATTTCTAGGTCAATAAAGGACACAATTTGCAGTAAATGCAGGATAGAGTTATCAAACTTGATCATTTCCATAGTTGTGGTAGTTGGGAAGCATTGTAGAAAGTTTCAAGGTAATGCATCAAGAAAATAATGAGATATGGGCTCTTAATTAAAGTTGCACGCAAAACTTTAAGCATGCTCAACTTTTTTGTGCTTGCCATAATAAAACAAAACTATTTTGGGTGGTACAGAAATCATAAGCAATTACTTTATCATACTATTTATAAGCAAAGTACTTCATGAGTCATTAAAGGGTCCTAATTCTTACAAAAACCTTCACTGAATTATGCACTTTTGGCTGTTGGTGGCGGTATTGATAGCAAAAAGATATTGTAAGTGTTTAAGCTATATCTCTAATTGTTTTGAAAAAAAAATTGATTTGGTATGAATAACTCAACCAAAATTCTAAATCGAAAGAGGGCCATAATTCTTTAAAAAAAACCTTGACAGAGATATGTACTCTTGTCTGTGGATGAAGGTAATGATGGTAAATAAGTATTGTAAGTGTGTAAGCTATATCTCTAATGGTTTTGAAAAAAATTGGGGTGGTACGAAAAACTTAAACCAAAATTCTAAGTTGTGCACTCTTGTCTGTTGATGGAGTTATTGATGGTGAATAAATGTTGTAAGTTTCGAAACCATATCTGTAATGGTTTTGAAAATAAGTAAATTGGTACAAGAAGCTTAACCAAAAGTCTAAGTCAAACAAGAGGGCCATGATGGCCCTGGATCGCTCACCTGATTTTTTTATTTTTCACTTTAGCTATATAAGCCCCGCCCCCCTGGCGGCCATAGTTTCCTACCAATAAACTTGGCTTCAAGGAATATGATAGAGAACATTTCTACAAAATTATTTGAAAATCGGCCTGACACTTTTGGAGAAGAAGATTTTTTAAGTTTTCACTATAGCTATATAATGCAAAATAGCCCTGCCCACTGGCGGCCATTTTTTTTTACCAATCAACATGGCTTGAAAGAATCTGATAGTGGGTCACTTTAGGAACATTTCTACAAAAATATTTAAAAATCGGTCTGACACTTTCAGAGAAGAAGATTTTTTAAGTTTTCACTATAGCCATATAAGGCAAAATAGCCCCGCCCCCCTGGTGGCCATGTTTTTTGACCAATCAAGATGGCTTGAAGGAATCTGATAGAGGGTCATCCAAGGAACAATTCTACAAAATTATTTGAAAATCGACTTGAAACTTTCGGAGGAGAAGATTTTTGAAGTTTTCACTATAGCCATATAAGGCAAAATAGCCCCGCCCCCTGGGCGGCCTTGTTTTTCGACCAATCAACATGGCTTGAAGGAATCTGAATCTGATAGACGGTCATCCAAGGAGCATTTCTGCAAATTTATTTGGAAATCTGCCTACCAGTTTGGGAGAAGAAGATTTTTGAAGTTTTCACTATAGCCATGTAAGGCAAAATAGCCCCACCCCTGGCGGCCATGTTTTTTGACCAATCAACATGGCTTGAAGGAATCTAATAGAAGGTCATCCAAGGAACACTTCTACAAAATTATTTGAAAATCGGCCCGACACTTTCGGAGAAGATTTTTTAAGTTTTCACTATAGCCATATAAATCAAAATAGCCCCGCCCCCCCTGGCGGCCATGTTTTTTGACCAATCAACATGGCTTGAAGGAATCTGATAGAGGGCCATCCAAGGGACATTTATACAAAATTAATTGAAAATCTGCCAACCAGTTTGGGAGAAGAAGACTTGAATTTTTGTTCAGTTTGTTGCCATGGAAACCAGAATTCTGCATGGATCCCACAAATCTGTAGAGGTCATTGAGAGGATGCTTTCTGTGAAGTTTCATCCCAATTGACCCACTGGTTACTGAGGAGAAGAAGTTGACGCACAACAGACGACGCACGGCGGACGCCGGACAAAAGGCGATCACAATAACTCACCTTGAGCAAAGCTCAGGTGAGCTAAAAAGGGCCATAATTCTTACAAAACCTTTGACAGAGTTATGTACTCTTGTCTGATGATGGAGGTAATGATGGTGAATAAGTGTTGTAAGTTTCAAAGCAATATCTGTAATGCTTTTAACAAAAAAGTGAATTGGTACAAAAACTTTAACCAAGGTGTGACACCAACGCCGACGCCGGGGCGAGTAATATAGCTAGCCTTTTCTTCGAAAGGGCCATAACTTGCATAAAATGCAGGATAGAGTTATCGTACTTGATAATCTACATAGGTGTGATAGTTGGATAGAGTTGTAGAAAGTTTCCGTGTCATATGGCATTAAGTAAATACTGAGATATGGACTTTTTAACTTAGTTGCATGCAAGTAAGTAAAAAATTGCCATGACTTGCTTAAAATTCAGGATATTGAGTTATCTAACTTCAGAATTTACATAGGCGTGATAGTGGGGAAGCCTTGTATAAAGTTTCAATGCAATGCATCAAGTAAATAATGAGATATGTACTCATAATTACATAGGCGTGATAGTTGGGTAGGGTTGGAGAAAGTTTAAATGTAATACATATAGTATTTAAGTACTTGCAAGCAAAACCTTAACCAAGGTGTGACGTGGAGGGTGAGTAGTATAGCTCTCATATTCTTCGAATAGTCGAGCTAAAAAGAACCCTTCTCACAGTAAATTTTCATATCCGATTTTTCTTCTTTCGTTTTTTTTTAACAGTTACAGTTCTTTAAGTTTGGTCTAGATATGAAAAATAAGGGTATTTTGGCTATTCAAAAATGTTTAATTAAGATGCATTTTATTGTTGCAATATGTCAGCAAATAGATTGGCAGTAGCGAAACCATTTTACAGTTGTAAATCGTCTGCAAGGACAAAGTCACGCGATATCAGCGCGAGAATAATAACGTCACGAACTAAGAATGTGCACGAAGATAGAAGGTCCTACGATAAATTAAGACTATAATTATTTTCAAATCTCTCTGACTTTTTATAGCACAAGAAATAACGACTTTCCATGAATAGTATGCCAATTAACATATTACCTTTCCTCCGACATAATAACGTCGTGGAATAGATCATCTTCGATATCCATGTGTCTAGGCTTCTGGTTTGACTTGACCTTTTTTTATGGAAATGTAAACATTACGGTACCATACTACCGGTGTCGATGTAAATATTTACCTTGAAAGACGGAAAAAAATTATCATTTATTTTAAGTTTCATTATACTTTTAGATGATAAATTGAATTGAAAATGCCACCAGGACGGAGAATTTTATCAAGAATTCAAACAAACGTTCCGTATCCAGCGACTACCTCTAAGCTGCAAGGAACAGGGTATTTCCATATGGCTTAATCAGTTTCTGTATTAACCTGCAGACATTCCCGCAGACATTGGCAAAAAAATCACAACAATTATTTTATTTCTACGAATTATATCTCTATAGCAGGGTGTCCGGAAAACCCAAAATTTACAGTTTCCAATCTATGTTTAACTTGCAAAGATATCTGTCCCTTTAGTCATTAATCATAGATTTTGCTAATTCCTCGACCTGTGCTATTTATAATACGGAGTGTCTCCTGCCATGTATGTGGTAGGAGACAGCCTTCACTGGATGGTCTCCTGCCACGTATTATCGATTAAATTAAAAAAGGTGTGGATCGAGATAATACGATATATTATAAATACGATCATCAATATCGATTAGATCGTTCAACTCAATCAACAGTCAATTAAAGCCGACAGCTATAATCGATTAGGTAATTTAAGTGATTGTACAATTGTGAAAATGTGTTTTTAATTATGAGCAACTTTAAATTGCTTCTTTAATTTTAATAAAAACAAACTTGCAAACAAACAATTATTTTAGATAAATCACTCGCATACCAAGCCAAGTGAAAACATAAATAAACTGGGCACTTCCTTCTTTTAAATCAGATAATCTGTATCTACAATACAAAGTCTATGAAAAGTTATGTCAGTGTTATATGGCAGAGATTCCATATTCATACATCTGTCGGTTCAGGATCGCAGCAACTCTGTGGTCTGTGAAATACTGTTGAAACAAAAGTAGCCTGAAATGAATTGAAGTGAAATACTGAGTAACAGTTACTTATGTAACTAATATTTATCATTCCCTTTCCAGGCTTTGGTTCTTCAAGTTGGAACTAATAACGTTCCAACTGAGTCTGTAACCCAAATTGTTCGTCGGTTCGACATGTTGTTGTCTGCTATCCGAGAGTGAGCTCCCCGGATATGTGTTTTTGTTTCTAGGATACTCCCCAGGGCAATAAACACTTGGGGCGGGAAGGTACACACCTGTTCCCTTGACTGTGAACTACAGGAGTGGAGTGATGTGGACTGGTATTCATCAGCCATGATGAATTTGGTCTTAGTAGGAAAACATTCCGCCGCCCCTTCTTGGCAAAGGATGGTCCTCATCATTCTCAAGATGGCATGCATGAGTTGAAATATGATGTTCCTGTAATAGTGCGGACTAGACTCTGTGTGCCATCTGCTTCCTCTGTGTCTTCTTTGGCCGACTGGCCGTCCCTACAATCTGTCTTCACTTCTTCTAAGTCAATCTTTGCTGTAAATGTGCCTACAGCCAAGATTGACGACTGGCCTTCTCTACCGCACATACACCACACCCCTACAACCAACCACACCCCTACAACCAGACACACACCCACACCTACACCCCTACAACCAACCAAACTCCTACCTGTAACCAAACCAGATTTGTCCTACTCATTTGTCTTGACACAACCAAGCGTGATCAAAACATCTGTGTCTTCGACAGAATCTTCTTAAGAAATAGATGTTTTCTGTAACTGTAGATTGCCCCATGACAACTCGAATCCAACACTGATAGAGTGTTCAAAGTGTGAAGAATGGTTTCATTTCAGCTGTATAAACATACCTGAAGAATTAAAAATTAAATTAACCAGTTCAAATGACAAATTTTATTGCAGTGAATTTTGTGAACGATCATAAATAGTAATAATCAATAAACATTTAACCCTTTCCCTCAAGGCTTTTTGAAAACATAGTGACAAAAGAAGAAATTGCACAAAACGTTCAATTTCTCCTTTTGCCACAATGTTTTCCACTTTTTGTCATAGCCTCATAGGTTATCCAATCAATTATTGAGATTTTCTATGTTTTGACAAAATACGTTCAAAGTCGTCAGCTGCAGAATTGTCGTATGAGGGAAAGGGTTAAATGACGGCTTTTTGAAAACATAGTGACAAAAGAAGAAATTGCACAAAACGTGCAATTTCTCCTTTTGCCACAATGTTTTCCACTTTTTGTCATAGGTTATCCAATCAATTATTGAGATTTTCTATGTTTTGACAAAATACGTTCAAAGTCGTCTGCTGCAGAATTGTCGTATGAGGGAAAGGGTAAAAAAAACCACAACACTATTTAGTCTTAATCAATAAAATAAATACATTATGAATACGTGGTACGAGCCATATCCTTAGTGACGAGTACATGGTAGGAGACAAACTTAAAAAAAAAAAAGTACGTGGCAGGAGACTCGGCCTTTATAATATGTCATTTAACTTGACGAAAACACCATCAAATCCTTGTTTGCATACCACAATTTTGTTTTTCTCAGATCATACTCTTCACGAGAATCAATTGGCATAATGTATAATCCAATAACTCGGTCAAATCAACTGAGCCATCGTCTCTTTACTTATGAGCAGATAATCTGTTGTGTATTAGGATTCAGTCTACTTAAGTTTAAAGGTGTTTACAGCTTGTAAATTTCACTAATTCATAAGTTTAGTCTAATTTGATTGTTAATCATTCAGCCACTGGGCTGAACAGCTAGTTGACTTGTTTGCAAGTGGTTATTAAAGTTATTTATGTTTGCAAGTAACGTTATTTATAGTAACTTATATTTTCGAACTGTTTGTAATTTATGCAACTTACAAACAAGAAAATCAGACTTACAAACAGAAATCAAAAGCCAAAAATGTTTGACCTGGGTTATTGTATTGTCACGCAAGTAGATATTCAGCGGTAAGTTGTGATTGCATGCCAAAAAAAAGATCTCTATTATTATAGGCTAGCCTATTGTGTGGAGTACTGGTGTGAGAATGACAGGATACACATGGGTAGGTGTAAAGGCTGCGATATTACTGAAAAATTGTTGCAAATTTGTTAAACCCAAAACAATCAGTCTATGAATTATAGCAAATAAAATTGTCTGTCTTAAGTTAAGCAATTTCTCCTTTTCCACATTGTTTTAAGTCTATTTATGAAGCCTAAAAGTTCTAAGGGTTAAAGAAAGTTGTAAATTATTTTTGTGTGCCTTTTTTTCAGACACCCAGATGACCCAAATGTTGTTCCACTGGCAACAATGGCAGTGTTGCCAAGGCATGCCCATATTCCAGACATACCTGGGGATACCAACATCTCATTTGAAGCAATGCTGTACATTTTCGGAGTCATAGTCATGTGTTTACAGTATATCAACCTTTACAAAACAGTTTGGTGGCTGCCACATTCACATGCTAATTATGCACTAGTATGTTTTTTTCATCTTAACTAAGTGATTGAAGGCCCTCTTTGAAAACCAACAGTAAGGTATTTGCGACCAGTGTCAATGCAGATCAGCCAATGCATCTAAGCAGTCTATTGTACTTCTTCACTTTTTGTTATTTAGTCAGTGAAGGTTTCTAGAAACTTCAGTAAAGCAGTATACATTTGGATCCTTTGCATGATGTGCATGCAGTTTTTATTAGCCATTAATGTACTAATTACATTAAGCTTTAAGGCTGATTTTCGCAGAGGACCACTTATGTAGGTCTTGGTTGAGAAATAAAGTAAGATTACTCTGCCTTATCAATCCCTCTTGATTCACTTCTGATAATTTACTATTTTAAGCAAGTGTTCCAGTTTTATCAGTGTGGCCTATTCACTCAACCTTCCCACATAGACTATTTATTAAGCTCATTGATGTAAGAAACTTGTAACAATGATTTTTGTTAAGCATCAGTAGGTACCGGTATGACGTTTCTTGGATGCAAACTATTGACTCACTGATAGGAGCCCTAGTCGCTAACAACTGAGCTATCACAGTTCAACATCATAGGAAAAGAAATATTAAGAAGAAGTTGTTTAATAAGCAATTGTTCCTTTTTTAACCCTTTCCCTCATACCACAATTCTGCAGAAGACGACTTTGAACATATTTTGTCAAATGATGGAAAATCTCTATAATTGAATGGATAACCTATGACTAAAAGTGGAAAACATTGTGACAAAAGGAGAAATTGCACGTTTTGTGCAATTTCTTCTTTTGTTACTATGTTTTCAAAAAGCCGTCTGCTGCAGAGGCGTCAGAAAGCGTCTATATGAGGGAAAGGGTTAACGTGTTTATTATTCCTATTTCAAAGTTGTGGGAAGTCCGAACATTTGTCTTCATGTTCCATTCTGATTTATAAATGTACGAATACAAATAAATTGGTCACAATGGAAAAAAAATCAATTACAAAATCATGTTGTTGGATGCAGTGGTTGTCTAATATATTGTTGAAAATATCTTTGAACTATTCAACTCTACATTCCTGTAAAAATGTGCATATTATTTTTTAAAAATGTGCTCGTTTGATGTAAATACATATGAAGGATGAATTGTATAATGACAATATTTCAAGCTTTAAGGCAGGTTGACAGAGGGATCACTTCGCTATTACCTGTCTTTCGCGCTTTTACTTTCTCACCATTTGGCAGGTGACACATTTAACCCTTTCCCACCTGTAGATGCACATTAACACATCCGCATGAGAAGAGAAATTGCCATAGAGAGCACTTTTCTCCATTTGCCACAATGTTTTCAACTGTCCTCAATAATTACTGTACACTTTGATTTGTGATAATTTTCATATTCTGAAATGGACCTTTCCAAAGTGGTCTACAGCAGATTTTAGTATGCGAAAAAGGGTTAAAGAAGTGCAGTTATTTATTTTAAACTTATGCTAAGAAACATATGATCATTCAATTACACATTTAAATAAAACTTTTATTGCAAAAGGGCTAAGATTACATAAAACCAGTATGAAATATTACTATTTAATTTCCCCCGATTACAAGTCGTCAAATTGACAATGTGGTGGATTGGATTTGTTTGTTGGTTAATTATCTTATGTAGACCCTTTTAACTGGGCTATTACCCCTTTCCCTCATTTAGACGCTTTCTGCACCTTTGCATCAGTCAGCTTTTTTGAAAACATAGTGACGAAAGAAGAAATTGCTCAGAACAAGCAATTCTCCTTTTGACACAATGTTTTCCACTTTTAGTCATAGGTTATCCATTCAATTATAGAGATTTTCTATGTTTTAACAAAATACGTTCAGAGTCGTCTGCAGCATAATTGTCGTATGAGGGAAAGGGTTAACCCTGTGATTAATTATTCCAAGATCAAAACCAAGGTGGCCGCAACCACAAACCTCACTTCAACCCTACACACACCATTGAAGGAGTCATGACCTTACAAACCATGCCAATACCACTTCCACAGTATGATCTTGTGAGTAGGTTAAACGGGTCAAACTTCCCACCAAACTTTGATAATGCATACATTCTGCGCCTCATAATATTATACCCCCAGATACATAGTATATGGGGGCTATATAGGAGTCACGCTTGTCCATTGGTCAGTTTGTCGGTCTGTTGGTCTGTGGACATTTCTTGTGAACACTATTTCTCAGCAACCCTTGGTCAGAATTCAATATGACTTCACAAGAATGATTGATACCAAGCCTAGTTGTGCATATTGTCGGCATGTTGCACTGGAATTATTTTTAAATGAGTTAAGGCCCCTTGAATTTCTCATACATATGTATATTGTCAGGCACCAGCTAGGGGTATTCATCATCTTCAGTGATATTTCTAGTTATTGCTGTACAATTTGGGGTAACAGAAGTCACAATATTTTTTATAAATAAAAAAAATATGTTCTTTTTTTCTTTCCAGAATTTTTATCTGATAGATCCATATTTAGTGGGTTTCTTGTGCATTTTAACAAGTAGAAGACTTATTTGGTGTTTCGTTCAAGAGGTTTGTCGTTTTTCTCTATTACAGAATTAACCTTTCTCATGAATTCTGATGCTTTTTAAACATATAACTTTTAAAAATATCATAATGAACCATTTCACCCTTTGCCATAATGTTTTCAACTAAGTTCTATAATTCTTCTTTCATTTATATAGATTTTCCATATTTTTGTCTGGATGTTTTTCAAAGTCGTCTACTGCAGAATTGCTTTATGTAGGAAAAGCTTTAAATTTCCATTTGCTTCTCTTTCACATAATCTTTTCAAACTGTATCAATGGACAGAGATGAGTTTAATAGTGTTGATTAACTTTTGTTTGTAATTTCAAATACGAAAGATCTTTTCTTTTTATACTCGTCATTGATGCAGTGGATATAACATGTATCAAAAACTATTCTTTTATGATATAAAATTTACAATGTGTCGGATTATCCCTTTACCTCATATAGACTCTTTCTGATGCCTCTGCAGCAGACGGCTTTTTGAAAACATGGCGACAAAAGAAGAAATTGCTCAAAACAAGCAATTTCTCCTTTTGCTGCAATCTTTTCCATGTTTAGTCATAACGGTTATCCATTCAATTATAGAGATTGTCTATTTTTTGACAAAATATGTTCAAAGTCGTCTGCTGCAGAATTGTTTCATGAGGGAAAGTGTTTAAAATATTGCAGACAATAGAGAAGTTACTCAATATGAGAAAGTGCCTACTTGTCCTACAAATTGAAAATTATTATTATGCCCCCATCATAAAGTAGGTAGGGGGCACATAGGTCCTTATGTATGCATTCCCTCTACCTTATTTGCTTTGTGTCAAGGTAGCTGGAACAATTTCGTTTTTAGCTCACCTGAGCTTTGCTCAAGGTGAGTTATTGTGATCACCTTTTGTCCGTCGTGCGTCAACTTCTTCTCCTCAGTAACCAGTGGGTCAATTGGGATGAAACTTCACAGAAAGCATCCTCTCAATGACCACACCGGATTTCCTTCAAATTTTTGGGATCCATGCAGAATTCTGGTTTCCATGGCAACGAAATGAAAAAAACTTCAAAATTCTTCTTCTCCCAAACTGGCTGGCAGATCTTTAAATAATTTTGTAGAATTGTTCCTTGGATGACCCTCTATCAGATTCCTTCAAGCCATGTTGATTGGTCGAAAAACATGGCCGCCAGGCTGGGCGGGGCTATTTTGCCTTATATGGTTATAGTGAAAACTTAAAAAATCTTCTCCTCCGAAAGTATAAGGCCGATTTTCAAATAATTTTGTAGAAATGTTCCTTAGATGACCCTCTATCAGATTCCTTCAAGCCATGTTGATTTGTCATAAAAACATGGCCGCCAGGGGGGGCGGGGCTATTTTACCTTATATGGCTATAGTGAAAAATTAAAAAATCTTCTCTGAAAGAGTCTTCTCCTCCGAAAGTATAAGGCCGATTTTCAAATAATTTTGTAGAAATGTTCCTTAGATGACCCTCTATCAGATTCCTTCAAGCCATGTTGATTTGTCAAAAAACATGGCCGCCAGGGGGGGCGGGGCTATTTTACCTTATATGGCTATAGTGAAAAATTAAAAAATCTTCTTCTCTGAATGAGTCGGGCCGATTTTCAAATAATTTTATAGAAATGTTCCTTAAGTGACCCACTTTCAGATTCCTTCAAGCCATGTTGATTGGTCAAAAAACATGGCCGCCACTGGGCAGGGCTATTTTGCATTATATGGCTATAGTGAAAACTTAAAAAATCTTCTCCTCCAAAAGTGTCAGGCAGATTTTCAAATAATTTTGTAGAAATGTTCCTAGGGTGACCCTCTATCAGATTCCTTTAAGCCAAGTTGATTGGTCAGAAGCTATGGCCGCCAGGGGGCGGGGCTTATATAGCTAAAGTGAAAAAAATAAATAATCAGGTGAGCGATTCCAGGGCCATCATGGCCCTCTTGTTTCACCTACCTAGGTCAAAGATCAAGGTTCGAGTTGCTGTAAATAGCCTACCTTGTGTATGGAATGATGTCATCACTCGAGCACTCTTGTTTGTTGATCAAAGTCAGAATTAAATATATTATAGTCCACGGAGTGTACTAAATTCCATCACTTGAATGCTTTCTTTTCTGGTTGAAATTCCTTCCTACTTAATACAAAGTATCATTTGGTCTAGTCCATGTTTCATCAACTTTGGTCAAAGGTCAAGGTAACAGTTGCTATAAAAAGCCTAGAGTTTGGTTCACCAACCTAGGTCAAGGTCATAGTTGCTCTGTGTACAAAATGATGGCATCTTTGCCACTTTCATTTGCGGGTGAAATTCCTGCATACTTAGGTTAAAGTTACAGTGTCAAGGGAGCTTGGACAAGTTCACATTTAACTGATCCCATTCAAATGTCACCGAGCCCCAGTAGCTTAGTCGGTAGCGACCAGGCTGTCAATCCAGGGGTTGTGAGTTTGAACCCCAGCTTGGCCAACAGTCTTTCCGACGTTTGACAAAAGTCACTGTGACAAGCGTCATTTGTGTGTATGACAAAGTATGTTGTGTGGAGTACTGGCGTGAGAAAACCTAGAAACATATGAGTAGGTGAATTGGCGGCCGTGATATGACTGTAAAAAATGTTAAAAACGGCGTTAAATCAATCAACCATTCACATGTCAAGGTCACAGTTACTATTAATAGTCAACATGAACAACTCTATAATCTAATAGGGTGTTGGGGAAAACCTGTCTTACAACTATTTTCTAATTTTATGTTATAAAACTATTTTGTCTTAACTCTTTCCCACCTGCAGACGCATTTGATGCAATAGCAGTAGAAGCCTTTTATGATGAGCAATTTCTCCTTTGGCCAAAATGTTTTCAACTTTATTTAACAATTAAGCTATCTTTTATGGAGATTTTCAGGTTTTTGTCATCATGTTTTCAAAGTCTTCTGCTGCAGAATTGTTGTATGTGGGAAAGGGTTAAATTAAGACACATGCCATGGGTAGCGGACAGCTAAATGGATTCTTTTAATATTGTTTCAGGTTTATGGTAGTAGAACTGGTACTGGTATTTTATACTGGCTGGTACAAGCAGTGAAAGGCATAGTTATAACAGTGGCTGTGTGTGCTCTTTTCTACACTGGGTATCATGTCTTAAAGAAACATTCACTCTTATACTGCCTCTTCTTATGCTGTCCGTAAGTAACCTTTTGTCAAACAGCTAGATACATACTATGAAAGAAACATACTAAATCAGGTAGATACATACTGTAAGAGAAACAAACAAAAACATCTAGATACATACAGTGAGAGAAACAAACAAAAACAGGTAGATACAGTAAGAGAAACAAACAATAACAGGTAGATACATACTGCAAGATAAACACACAAAAACAGGTTGATACATACTGTATGAGAAACAAACAAAAACATCTAGATACATACTGTAAGAGAAACAAACAAAAAAAAAGCTAGATTTATACTGTAAGAGAAATAAAAAAAAAATCTAGATACATTCTGTAAGATAAACAAACAAAAACAGGTAGATACATACCGATTGGCTTTCACTGCATGTATACCAGAAGATTCAGAGAATATAATTGTCGATGTTAACAATGATACATCAGTGCTTTACACGTTATGATCAAGAACGTTTGAAAACCAGTCTTATCATCTAGATGCTTTCATATATTGCAACAATTACAAAATAAAGCATTTATAATATTGAGATTAAAGCAATCAATTACCAGCTATTTATAGGACATTTGGAATTTCTGTTCGTCGTATTTCAAGAGATCGACCAAACAAAAACAATCTATAATATATTTGTAAGTTTTAATTGACTAATGCCTGCATCAAACTTATCCTTTCCAAACAGATTTGTGGGCAAAATTCATTAAGAATGCATCAACCATGCAAGGCTGAAACAGTCAACTTAAAAAACATCTATTGATGCAAAAATAAAAAAACATCTATTGATGCAAAAATATATTGTAATCTTTGTATGCTGTTGAAATAATGTGGCAAGAGAAGAAATTGTACATTATGAGTAATATCAACTTTTGAAATAAATTCTTTTAAAAGATGTCTGTATTATTGTGAGAAAGGGCTGATAGTACTATTATTCATTTCGAGTAGTAAATAATGGCCAGATATGTGGCTAAAAAATTGGCTCAAAAATTGGCTCAAGAATTGCATACTTTTATTTGGTGAAAGTGATGACGCTAGCAAAAAAATGTCCAGGGTGAATCCTGAAACAGGTGGATACATACTGTTAGAGAAATAAACAAAAACAGATGGATACATACTGTAGGAGAAACAAATAAAAAACAGCTAGATACATACTGTAAGAGAAACAAACAAAAACAGGTAGATACATATGGCAAGAGAAACAAACACAAAAACAGCTAGATACATACTGTAAGAGAAACAAATAAAAACAACTAGATACATACTGTTAGAGAAACAAACAAAAAATGTAGATACATACTATAAGATAAACAAACAAAAACAACTTGATTTACTGTAAGAGAAACAATAAAAACATGTAGATACATACAGTACTGTAAGAGAAACAAATAAAAACAAATAGATACATACTGTAAGAGAAACAACAAAAAGCATGTAGATACATACTGTAAGAGAAACAACAAAAAGCATGTAGATACATACTGTAAGAGAAACAACAAAAAACATGTAGATACATACTGAAAGAGAAACAACAAAAACATGTATATACATACTGTAAGAGAAACAAACAAAAGCATGTAGATACATACTGTAAGAGAACAAACAATAAACAAGTAGATACAGCATGAGGTAGTCATTATTGGGTAAAGTCATAAGGGATAAGAATTCTTGCATTAAACGTTTAATGGTAAATAAGTTGTAAACATGTATTATACATACAGAACCATCAATTAAATTTGATGTAAATTTTAGTTTCAGACATTCTATTTTGCTAAAAGTAGCTGTGCACTTTCAAGACACAAATGCATATCAGGACATTCTTTGTGACATAATATATGCCATTACCTCCGGGCAATTTATAACATCTCATTGCAATTATTACTAGGAAATTATGATTTCTGGCTCGAAAATTCGGAGAATATGAGAGTTATGGTACACACACTGGTGTCGGCATCTGCATCACACCTTGGTTAAGGTATTGCATGATGCAAGTACATACTTGAAACTTAATACAACCCTTCCAAACCATCACACCTATGTAAATAATCAAGTTATATAACTCTATCTTGCATATAATGCAAATTATGGCCCTTTATTATTTGCATGCAATTACATAAGAGTCCATATCTCAGTAACTTAATTTACTTAATGTATTACATTAAAACTACATTAAAACTTTAAACATTAGATTCCACTATCCACTCCATGTGTTTTGTTAAACATAAAATAATGTTCCATTGTCAACAGAGACTCTATTTTAGGAAAGTATTGTAACTCCTGCATAATTTTACAGAAATTAATTGAAAATGAACACAAGTCTTCGCTTGAACCTTCTTGTTAATTTTCAAAGTGTAACCTATATGTTTGACACACCGCTTTGCAATTCTTAAACTAATAAGCATTTGAATAGTGGAGCGCACTGTCTTATGGACAGCTCTTTAACTAATCTCTGTATATTTCTGTAAATATTTGTAGTGTTGATATTATAAAAGGTCTGCTTATGCATGTAAATGTAGAGATCTAGACAAGAAGCAGTAAATAGGTTTTTGCCCAATAATATTTCTCTTATAACTCAATTTAACCCTATGGTGTGAGTACCCACAATATAGGGTTTTAATGTCATATAAACAATTTTAAAACATTTAATCAGCCAGTGCATGAGAAAACGTACAAGTTGGAATTCCTGAACAGTGTAGGTCCTGATCAGCCTGTCCATTATGCTCAGTCTTAACCCTTTCCCTTATACAACAATTCTGCAGCAGACGACTTTGAACATATTTTGTCAAAATATAGAACATCAATACAATTGAATGGATAACCTATGACTAAAAGTGGAAAACATTGTGGCAAAAGAGAAATTGCTTATTTTGAGCAATTTCTTCTTTTGCCACTATGTTTTCAAAAAGCCGTCTGCTGCAGAGGCTTCAGAAGGCGTCTATATAAGGGAAAGGGTTAACAGAATCTACATAAGTTGACTGATGCTAAAAAAAGCTTATGTTTATGTAAAATGTGAACAGTGTAGATATTGATCAGGCTGTGTGGATCCACATGCTGATTTGGATCTACACTGTTCACAATAGCCAACTTGTATCTTTTGCAGTGGACTGGCTCAAATATGCCCATTTTGTGGAGCTATGTAGGTATTCACTATTTATCCCCTTCCCTCATACATATGCATTTTGACACTTTTTAAAACATTGTGTCAAAAGGAAACATTGCTCATAATTTCATGATTTCAACTCGATTCAATTATTATACTTTCATTTACCGAGATTTTTCCAATTATTATACTTTTCATTTTTCCAACCTTTGCCAAGATCTTTTCAAAGTTGTCTGCTGCAGATTTGATGTATGTGGGAAAGGGAATAAGTGTTTTATATTATTGTTTCAGAATGATGACCTATTTGTTATTATTTGGACTCACACTAAAACCATTGTACCTGAAATCATTAAACTGGCCGTCGATGGTGACAGAGAAAATTACACCGAGACATCAAAGGACAAAGGAGGCATTGGAAAGAGAGACAATTCTATCACACAACTGTGTTTTAAGTCCCGACATAATACGAGAGGAAGTGGAAGTACTTAAAATAGATTTTAACAACAGAGTTAAACAGATATTGTTTAATTCCATGTTGACAGCTTACTACATGACATTTGTTCCTTTATGTTTTGCACAGGTAAGTTGAAACATTTCTTCCACTTATTCCCATTTAACCGTATTAAAAAAGAAGAAGAAGAAATATTTTATGCCATTATGAGATAGGGAGCAAATGTCTTCTATTCTTAAAAAAAAGAGTCTCTGTTTGGTTTGTGTTTCTTGTTTGCTTAATCCTTTTTTAAACCATTCCCACATAGCAGGGCCTTCACTGTCAGTCAATTATGGCATCTAATGCAGAAAAAACACACCTGAGGAATCCATTGGCGAAAAGTATTCTTATATCAGGGGATATATTTAATTTGCATTATATTAATATATTGGTTCAATCTGATTTCAATCAAAGCAATATATTATGTTTCTAACTAGGAAACAGGAACCTGTCATTATACGCATCTGTTTGATAGGCGTAAATTTACAGTGTGTGAATGCTTTTCAAAGCATGTGAAACCTGATTATGGTAGCAGTGCGTTACTAACAGGTGCACCTATATTAGTCCATTTCTAAAGTTTTGGTACTTTTTTTTACCTGTGCAAAAGAAGTTATTGGTAAAAAATGGTGTGGTTGGATTCTGGATAATTTTAACCCTTTCCAACATACAACAAATCTGCAGCAGACGACTTTGAAAACATACCCCCCCAAAAAATGGGATACTCCCTTTAAGAGAACGTACAATAACTGAACAGAATTGAAAATATGGTGACTAAAGGAGAAATTGTTGCTTTGAGTAATTTCTTCTTTGGTTGCCATGCTTTTAAAAAGCTGTCTGCTGCAGCGGCATCAGAAAGTGTCTATAGATATGAGGGGAAGGGTTAAAGACTAGTCTGCTTGTGTATGAGCATGTAAATGCATGACTGATTGTTGCAATACTGTTCCTCCAGTAAACAATAAGTTATGAACCCCATAACATTTGGATTTTCAATTGATATGAGTACTAGGTTCCTAATGTAAAGATGATTTTGGACATAAATTACTCAATTTAAAAATGCACATTGACTTAAAACAATATTAAAAGTTGAATTTGAAGTAAAGCAACAGTGTCAATTAGCGGTCTGAGTGAAACCAAATGGCCATTCAACCACAATATTGTTAATGCTTTCAGTCAAACCTGAATAACTCTTGATTCAATTCAAAATATATGTGAAGTAAAGCACCAGAAAAGCTGTGGCCTGATCATGTAAAACTAACAAATTTGCTATATATTGTGATTTGTGACCTGATGGTTGAGTGAGCTATTGTTTTTAGTCAGCGTTCATTTTATAGTCTCTTCGCCCATTCACATATTCCTACATACAACTTCTTCTATTAAACAGATAGAACAATTTTTGAAATAATTTAACAGGAATGTTCCTTTTGTGATCCTCTCTTAATACTGTGCAAAAAATTGAATTTAATGCAAAACTTCCAAGGAACACATGACTTTTTCAAATTATTTTCAAATCAAACCTATACTTTTGGACGAGAAGATTTTAAACCTTTGTACTTTATTCTAAATATGAAAAAAAGTGCCACCAACTTGTGTCGATGTTTTTCAATAGATCTGAATAATATTAAGAATCTTGTGCTAAATTATTTTCAAATCTTAACTTTTATATGATTCCTTTTTGTCAAAGTATTTTTCTCTCTGTTGCCATGGCAACCTGAAATTTCCAAGGAATGTATTTCTTTACACAAATTTGAAAGCAGATCACCTTAAGCAACATGCCTGTAAAATAATTTGAAATTTATGTTTTGGTTAACCCTTTCTCACATACATCAATTCTGCAGCAGATGACTGCAAAAATATGAAAATGATCTGTAAATGAAAGTATTATAATCAAATAGAGTTGAAATAGTAAAGGCAAAAGGAGAAATTGCACATTATGAGCAATTTATCCCTTTGTCATAATGTTTTCAAAAGTAATCTGCTGCAGTGGCGACAGAAGGCATCTGTAAGTGGGAAAGGTTAAGGAGAAGTTGTTTGTAGGAAAATGACAACAAACATAGAGAGAACAGACTGTGAGTGATCACAATAGCTCACGCCACACTTTATGAATATGATACGGAGAGCTGAAATACGCAAATCATGCAGTTTATTTACCCATTCCTACATACAGAAAATCTGCAGTAGACAACTTTGAAAACATCCAGACAAACATACGGAAAATCTCTAAGAATTAAGCAATTATTTTCCTTTTGCCACATGGATCAAAATGGGTCCGCGTGTGTGAACAGGTAACCTGCTTGTAATTAACTTAGTTATGCTACTTTATGTGTTATTAACAATTACATCTTACATATATATGTTATGGATCAGTTATACAACAGTTCAATAATTCTGCTTTTGTACATTTTAAATTTAATGTAAGAAAGGCATAATCTTAGTGTGAAAGGTAGCTACAGAAATACATTGTATTACAGAAGTCCTGTATCTTTAAATCCTACAACTATTCAATTTTTAGCTAGACTATTTTTAGAATATGAGAGCTATTCTACTCACCCGGGTGTTAACGTTGCCGTCACACCTTGGTTCAAGTTTTGCTTGCAAGTACATATATTATACCATAGCTTGGTTATTATTTGATGTATTGCATTGAAACTTTCTACAATGAGCAATTTCACATTAAGTCACATTATTTTCAAAAGTTGTCTGCTGCAGAGGTATCAAACTGTGTCTAAATGAGGGAATGGGTTAAGTTTTTGATATCCCCCAGGACATTAACAACAAGCCAAAAAGATATTTATCAGATTTAATATCACATGTAAATTCATGCAATACTTGGGCCTATTTGACTGTAAATAGCTTGCTTGTTTTAATTATTCTCTAGTATGTTTGTATTTCTGAACTTCAAGTTTAATATTTTGTTACACATTCTGCTGATGTGAATAACCATCTTACGAGTCATCTGCTTTGAAAACTTATAGGTATAAACATGTAACAAGTGGTAAAGTAAATTACTTAATTGCTTTGAAGAAACAATAAGAAAAGGAGAAATTGAACTACTTTTCTAACAACAAGTAGAAATTGAACTACTTTTTCTAACAACGTTTTTATTATAGTTTTACCTGCGGCGTCCAGTATGTTGTCAGCTAAATAACTTTAGAAGCTTTTGTCCAATCATCACCAAATTTGGTCAGAATGTGTATTGGCATAAAATCTTGGACAAGTTTGATAACTTGCCATATCGCTCTAGTCAATCGAGAGTTATCGTGCTTTAATTATAACAATTACTTAAAATTGGTCTTGTCTGCTCAATAACTTTAAAAGCCTTTGTCCAATCACCACCAAATTACCTAAAATTGGTCTTGTCGGCCCAAGAACTTAAGAAGCCTTTGTCCAATCATCACCAAATTTTTGAATGTGTATTAGCATAATATCTCGGACAAGTCCAATAACCAGCCATATCGCCCTATTCACTCGAGAGTTATCGCCCTTTAATTATAGAAATTACCTAAAATTGGTCTTGTCTGCTTAAATTCTTTAAAACCTTTGTCCAATCACCACCAAATTTGGTCAGAATGTGTATTGTTATAGTATCTTTAATGACAGAAATTACCTTAAATGGGTCTTGTCTGCTCAATAACTTAAGAAGCCTTTGTCCAGTCACCACCAAATTTGGTCAAAATGTGTATTGGCAAAATATCTCGGACAAGTCTGATTACCAGCCATATTGCTTCATTCACTGGAGAGTTATTGCCCTATAATTATAGAAATTACCTTAAATAGGTATTGTCTGATCAATAACTTTTGAAGCCTTTATCCAATCATCACCAAATTTAGTCAGAATGTGTATGGGCATAATATCTCGGACAAGTGCTATAATCAGCCATATCGCTTGAGTCATTTTATTTGATCATCACCAAATTTAGACAATATCATATGTTGATGGGCAGAATATCTTGGCCAGGTTCGATAACTAACCACGTTATCTTAGTCACTCCACACTTATGTCCCTCAAAATGGCAAAAACTGTATTAACAGTGTCACCCTCTAAATTTGCCTGACGTACAACCAATTATCACTATACTTGGTCTCAAAAAAACAGGATGGGCGTATTTTGTGACATTTGGCGCTCTTGTTAAAAGTTGTCTACTGCAGAGCAAATGGAATATTTTGGTAACCACATCCAATCACATTTTGATGCAACTGCAGCAGACCACTTAAATATTGCGGCAAAAGGAGGAATTGCCCGCAAATGAGCCACAATATTTTCAACTCTATTATTAAAAACTTTTAGTCATTGGGATTTTTCTGTTTAGTTTTGAAGCCGGTCGACTTTTGTTGTATGTAGCAAAGGGTTTAAATTATCTTCAATGGAAGGGATTTTGAATTAACCCTTTCCCTCATATAGACACTTTCTGACGCCTCTGCAGCAGACAGCTTTTTGAAAACATAGTGACAAAAGAAGAAATTGCACAAAACGTGCAATTTCTCCTTTTGTCACAATGTTTTCCACTTTTAGTCATAGGTTATCCATTCAATTATGGAGATTTTCCATTTTCTGACAAAATATGTTCAAAGTCGTCTGCTGCAGAATTGTCGTATGAGGGAAAGGGTTAACAGGGCAGACTTGAGAGTGAAGTCAAAAAGGTCTAAAACATTTATTTTAGCTTGTTTCATTTGATTATATTTGCAATGTTTGATTGCCTTTTCCCCATAACATATTACGTAACCCTTTTCTCACATGCAGACACGCTATATGTGATACTTTATATACTTACGGTAACCTCATCTGCAGTCTCTGATCTGCAGCAGACAACTTTTGAAAATGTTTTGACAAAAATAAAAATAAATGATAATTGTTTTCTCCTTTTGTCATTCAGTTTTCAACACTACTTAACCCTTTCCCTCATATGACAACTCTGCAGCAGACGACTTTGAACGTATTTTGTCAAAACATAGAAAATCTCCATAATTGAATGGATAACCTATGACTAAAAGTGGAAAACATTGTGACAAAAGGAGAAATTGCTTGTTTTGAGCAATTTCTTCTTTTGTCACTATGTTTTTAAAAGGCTGTCTGCTGCAGAGGCGTCAGAAAACGTCTATATGAGGGAAAGGGTTAATATTATACTTTCATTTGTAGACATTTTCCATATTTCTCAGAGCTCTAGATAAGAGGCGTTTTGCATGTGCTAAAATCCTTATTTGAACCTCTAACTCTCGCTGAGACCATTTTTGTGCGTGCCCACAACATGGGGTTTGCTTTTATAATAAGAGAGAAATTGTTGGGAAAAGAGCTGAATACAAATACCCCTCCTTATCTGGACCTCTGATTCTGTGTAGATATTCTCAAAGGTGTTTGCTGTAGAATTGTGATATGTGTGATAAGTTACACTAATATTATCCCAATATAACAATGTATTGACTCTATAACTGTAGCACATACAGAATAACTGTGACACATGTTGGGTAAGCCTTGCTGGTGAATGTTGTCATGTTTTCTGACTTTGATTTGTTTACCAGATTTTCAATGTTTTCAACAAAGTTGAAACCTTGTTTTTAGAATGGTGATGTCTTTGTTATAGATGGTTTGGGTTGGGTGTGTGTGATTGAAAGCCTCAAACTGTCATTTTCTTTAGACTTGTATATTTCTAAACAAATTTCATCAAAAGTTAGCTAAGATAGAATGGAAGTCTTTTGCGGTTACTCTTACTAAAAAAGATGAAATGGGTTATGATCTTTGATGAAAATCTGGTTTTGTGACTACCATTTTTCTTGGTTTTCTTTTCTATATTTTCTTTTTGACACTGTAGAAGCCAAACATTCTTTAGACAAGTCAAATGTGATATTTTATAAGCTGGCCTCATCATGATGTACTCATAATGAGCTATTTTGATCACCCTATGTTCATAATATGTCAAATGGTACCAAGAATTTTTTATAAGCTTCACAAGGATGTTGCTTTGGTAACCCTCTATCAAAAAAGCAAAAAGGAAATTAACTAGTCCAAGTATATAAATGATTAAATTACAGAATTTACTATAGAGGCCCCATATTTTAATTGAACATTTTGAAACTTAAACAGAATGTTTGTCATGATTATATTCAGGCCAAGTTTAATATTTTGACATGTAGGGTCAAAAACTATGTTGGTATGTTAAGAAGATATCTGTGGACACCCTAGAATTATTTATACAAATATTATCTTTAATTATTATTCATGAACACCTTATCATATAGAACCATAGTGACTTAGTACTCAGGTGAGCTTAACCAGGTCACCATGGCCCTCTTGTTTTTGGTTTTCAAGTTTCTTTTTCACAGTTTCTTAAATATATCATGGTTAGTATATTAAAGTAACAGACCATGTGTTTTATCTAATGGATAATTCCTGTTATTTTAAAGTTTCATTATGTCATTGAAATAAGAATGTTTGGTAAATAAAGATATGACATTTTCAAGTTTAGATACTTTCTCACTCGTCTCTGCTTTTAATGCACACATTTCTTTGAATATGTTTTTATGCCCCTGGAATCTTAAGATTTAGTGGCATGGAGTGTTTTCCCTGTCCGTCTTCAGCAAAAAACATAACTTTTGTCTGTTTGAGATAAATATTAATCCTTTCCAACAAATCTGCAGCAGACAACTTTGAAAACATTGTGACAAAAACCTGAAAAATGTCCATAAAAGATAGCTTTATTGTTAAATAAAGTTAAAAACGTTATGGCCAAAGGAGAAATTGCTCATCATGAGCAATTTCACCTTTGGCCGCAATGTTTTCGAAAGTCGTCTGCTGCTATTGCGTCACAATGCGTCTGCAGGTGGGAAAGGGTCAGATTATTAAAATGTTTGAATTTATGATCTTACTTTTGACCTGTCACAGATAGGGCTTTCATATTAGGCATGTGTACTCCTTGTTACAAATTTTAGCTCACATGAGCACAAAGTGCTGGAGGTGAGTTATTGTGATCGCTCACCGTCTGTTGTCATCACTGTTGTTAGATGTTCCTTGGATGACCTTCTGCCTAGAATGTTAAAATCATTCCGATCCATTGATACTTGACCACTCTGATTGCATAAACTACTTTAAATGAATTGTTGTAATAATGATGCTGCGTATCGTTTTCAACTTTACCTATCTTATCCTAATAGTACTTGTTTCCTTCGTGAAGTTTGAATACCCGATAAAAATGCCTACACATGAAATTCCCCCTTTAAATGATTGTTCCACTCCTTGCTTATTTTTGATCTCTTTTGTTTATTGTAACTCATATTTATTTACTTTGCATTCATTTTTCTGTCTTTGCCATATTTCAATTGTAAATGGCTAAAAGGCAATGTACTTTGCCAATGCTAATACAATGTATGTATGTATGATTAACATGGCCACCATGAGACGTACATATAGAGTAAGAACATTGAAAACAATGAGGTGAGCCATATAGGACCATCATGGTTCACTTGTCTTTATATTGTGACCGTGACATTGACCGTAACCTTGACCTTTGACCTTCTCTTCAAACATTCACTTTCAACCCATCTGATATTATGCTTTCATTTTTGTGACAAGTATTCCTTGTCACAAGTCAAGGTATACAAACAAATATGTTATGACCTTGACAAAGATTTACTTTTGATAAGTATCAATCATTGAAATTTCATTGTTGCCTTTCAGCATTTTAGTGCCACAGAAACCTCCTATTTGTTTGCGTAAAACAAAGAGAAGAAACTTTTTATTATTCGATATAACTTGTCTGTTCATTGATTCAATGTTTGAAAATGAAATGTTTCTTGTCTATTATCCCAATGAAATTTAATCGATTCTTAAATATTGAAAACTTGTTTAGATGCATGTTATTCAAAAAAATTATATTAATGATTTCAAATGTAATTGAAAAGAGATATTATTTATGGGCACAATGTTTAAAAGCTTGCCTGTTTTGAAGAATACAAAAGCTGTTAGGTATATTTTAAACAAATTTGGAACATGTATATAATTTTGTAGCTTGTACAAGGACAATTATGATTGCATTGCAGGTAAAGTAGGTTATGGTCATGGTGATTCAGGATTTCTTATCAATTTAATTCAAATTTTTGTCAATACGGTGTTTGTTTTATCTGTCTATATTATTTTTAGTGAACTAGGTTTTGTCTTTAGAATGTAATTTTTCTTGTTCATTAAATTTTGTAAAACTATTTTTGCGTCGCCTGCCTTGATCACTTCTCTATGTGTATCACTTTCCCACATACAACAAATCTGCAGCAGACGACTTTGAAAATGTCTACTCAAAAGTATGGAAAATCTCTATAATTGTAGGTATGATTTATGAAAATAGTTGAAAACATTGTGGTAAAAATTCCTTTTGTCATGATGTTTTCAAAAGACGGCTGCTTCAGATGCGTCAAAATGTGTATATAGGTTGGAAAAGGGTATACTACATCTGTCTATAATTCTTTCATTTAATGGACGGCGACTCTTGTGTTCTTTCAAACTGTTTTGTGATTTGTGAATTATGACCCGGAAAATATTACTTTCCATTTTAGCTTAACTGAGGTAAAAGTTTTCTAGGTGAAACTTTTGTGATCACCCAGTGTTCATGGTAACTGTCATTTTGGACCAAATCAGGACCGGACATAACCGGTGTTTAGCATTCTCTACTTTCACTTTCAAACAAGGTCAAAATACTAAAAGTGATCAAATCGATTACTTCAAGTGCATCCTATACACATTCACAATGCATTTAAACTCAATGTCATATATTCAATACATTCTGGTGATGATATACACTCATTTCTACGCAAACAATTTTTTTTTTAGGGGCTATAGTACTGTAGATCAGCAAGTCAGCAGATGTATTTAGCGTAATTTGACCTAAACAACATCTCCTATGCCACTGACCTATACATGTATTCGACCAAACTTCTCGGGAATTATTCTTTGGTGGTCCTCTTTCAAAATCAATCAAAGAATTTAATTCCATGTTAAACCATTGTTCTGAAAAAGGGTAAAATGGAAAAGTTTGAAATTACCTTTCTTTGATTGAGTTTTCTGATTTCAAGATTACCGGTAGAAATGTTCATAAGTTGACACATTTTGTTATTGTGATATTTGACGCTTTCCCACATACAACATATTAGCAGCAGATGACTTTGAATAGCTATTGTCGGAAATAAGTCGTCAGTCGATTTATATTCATTTTACTGCTGTCAAAATATAATCCAATTTAATGTATTTGATTTTGTTTGTTGTGCAGTTATTTAAACATAATACAACTTTTTAAACATTATCTAAGACAGTTGTAAAATACCAGTGTTTAAATTAATGTAGGAAACTTACATTGTGATAGAAAGAGCAAATGTATTAATTGTATGCCAAAGTAGGAGCTGTGTCATATGAACTCAACCTTTGTGAACAGGCAAAACTCATATTAGACACTTTGACTCCACTGCCTGATCAGAGTCTACCCTATTTGTCCGGTTATTCTGCAGAGCTTTAGGTAAGGAGCGTTTTTCATGCTCTAAAATCCTTTAATGACATCCATAGGTTTTAATGAGTGCTAAGAGAGATTTTATATATGAAACACCTGTTTACTCCTACTTATCTAGTCCTCTGTATTCTGCATAAAGTCCCTGTTGTCTCCCAATCACAAGTGAGAAAATACAGTCTGTACATTAATGGTGGAAGAACTTCAGGTTTACGATTCTGTATCAAAACGTTAATACTCTAATTTTGTCATGTGAATAAATAAAAAATACATTATGCTGTTGTTTAATCCTTTCCCACTGCAACAAATCTACAGCAGATGACTTGGCAATACCTTGGCAATCTTTAAAAATCTCTTTATATGAAATTGACATTGTGACAAAAAGAGAAATTACTCATTAACCCTTTCCCTCACACGACAATTCTGCAGCAGACGACTTTAAACATATTTTGTTAAAAAAAAGGAAATCTCTATAATTGAATGTTTTCAAAAAGCTGTCTGCTGCAGAGGCGTTAGAAAGCGTCTATATGAGGGAAAGGGTTAAGAGCAATTTCTCATTTTGCCACAATGTTTTAAAAAGTAGCCTGCAAGTGGGCAAGGGGTTTATATATTTATGCATTAAATTTAGCTTGTAACGATATTCAGGGGACCTCTATATTAATATCTTTACATGCGATCTGACATATTTTGAAATATATATCTGAAAATTGTGACATTTATATTCCAGAACACATTATTTTACGACACATGGTGGGTAGAGCAGCATGTATTTCTAACATGGTTGAGTGCTTTTCTCATGCTGTGTGCATACTTTTTACCACCAAAGTACCTAGACCTCATGCACAAGTGTGCCCAACATCTGGGTAGATGGCAGAAAGTGGAAGGCCGACATGCACATGTACCATATAATGCGTAAGCTTATGTTTTGTTAACCCTTTCCCTCATATAGATGCTTTTTGAAAACATAATGACAAAAGAAGAAATTGCACAAAACGTGCAATTTCTCCTTTTGCCACAATGTTTTCCATTCAATTATAGAGTTTTTCTACTTTTTGACAAAATATGTTCAAAGTCGTCTGCTGCAGAATTGTCGTATGAGGGAAAGGGTTAACAGTTTTCCTTGTGCAGACAAGGTTTGACACCTGTGTCAAACAAAGCATCGTTGGAAAAGGAGAAATTTCTTAAAATTATACTATTTATTTTAGCTCAACTGTGCACAAAGTGTTGTGATCACTAACCATACGTTTACATTTTCCTACAAACAACTTCTCCTCCAAAACGACTGAACCAATTTCAAAATAACTTCACATGAATGATCTTTATGTATTCTTCTTTCAAAGTCAGTCAAAGAACTTTAACCATGTTAAACTTTGGTCGCTGCGACATCAGAAAAAGGGAGAAATCCCTTTACCAAGATTGAACAAATTATTCTGATCAGTTGAAAAAACATGTCCCAAAAGGGCTTGTTTTCCTTACTTATGTATAGTAAAAACTTAAAAATATCTTCTTGACCAGAATGCCAAGCCTGATGTTAAAATAATTTGGCACAGATGTTCGTAAGGTGATCTCTAACAAAAGTGTTGAAATTATTTTGATTCATTGGCTGTAAAAAATTGATTAAATTGTCACAAATGTACCTTCTTGTAACTAAGATTGTTCACATTATTTTGATCGGTTGATAAAAGTGGCCACCAGAGGGTGGGCTTGTTTTCTTTATATGTATAAATACACCATCTTAACAAATTACTCCGTCTAGACTTAGTCAGTGATTTTTGTTTTCAAATAACAGATGGTCCGAGTTACAAGTCTGGCCGCAAGGAGCATTAGTAAAACACGTCCGGGGACTTTTTAAAGCTGAAGGTGTTAACGTTACAGCAGAACCAGGCAACAGTATGCATGGAAGATTTTATGTAAGTACTTATGCCATCTGGAAAGTAAATCAAGGTCATATAACCTTTTCACACTTGCAACCACATTTTGATGCATCTGCAGCAGAAGACTATTGAAAACATGGTTGCAAAAGGAGAAATTGCTCTTAATGCGCAATTACTCCTTTGTCACAATGTATCCAACTCTATACAATATATATTCTTTCATTTACAGAGATTTTCATCTGCTGCTGATTTGGTCAATTAAGCCAAAATTGTTTTCTAAATGGAGATTTTATCCAGTATGCACTTTTCCTTGTGACATGTTCTTTCCATTGTTATGACCTTGACCTTGACATACTATTCAGAACCCTTTGCAACATACAACAAATCTGCAGCATTTGACTTTGAAAACATTGTGGCAAAAGGAGAAATTGTTCATCATGAGCAATTTTTCCTGCAAGTGAGAAAGGCTTTCATTTTACTTGTATATAAATTTACTTTTATATAAACATCTGTTATACCAAAATTTACAATGATGTTTACTTGACATAGAAAAAGACATCAGCTGATGCTGCCTTTGGTCAGTTGTATTTCACAACTCAAGTCTGCTTTAACCCTTTCCTGCATACAGACGCTTTCTGAAGCCTCTGCTGCAGGCAACTTTTGAAAACATGATGAGTAATTTCTCCATTTACCACAATGTTTTCAACTTTATTCAATAATTGTTCTTTCATTTTTAGACATTTTCCATAATTATGCCTAGATGTTTTCAAGATCGTCTAAATAAGATTTGTTGTATGTGTGAAAGGGTTAATGGTGGCGATAGGTTCAAATGAGCCTGTCAGTGGGAAAGGGTACAAGATGTCTTGTGTGAACAGTGCAGATGCGGATCAGGCTGTGCATATGTAATGTTTAATCAAGACCTTCATTTTTCAGTTTGCATAACCTTCCTTTAACCCTTTCCCTCATATAAACACTTTCTGACACCTCTGCAGCAGACGACTTTTTGAAAACATGGCGACAAAAGAAGGAATTGCTCAAAACATTTTTTCATCTCTATTCAATTATTGTACTTTCATTTAAAGGGAGTATACAATTTTTTTGCGGGCATGTTTTCAAAGTCGTCTGCTTCAGATTTGTTGCATGTGAGAAAGGGTTAATAATGTCAAAAGGTTCAAATGAGTCTGTCAGTGGGAAAAGGTACAAGTTGTCTTATATGAACAGTCTAGATGCAGATGCAATGTTTTATCAAGACCTACACTTTTTACTTTACATGAGCTTGCTAAAACTTGCGTAGTTTTTGATAAGATATACACTGTTCAATTACGCCAACTTGTACCTTTTCATGTGGACAGGGAGGGTCATATATATAGAACATGATTAACCCTTTCCCACATACAACAGATCTGCAGCAGACGACTTTGAAAACATCTTGGTAAAAATATGGAAAATCTCTGTAACTACAGGTATAATTATTTTCAATAGTCATCTGCTGCAGAGGCGTCAGAAAGCGTCTTTTTGAGGAAAAGGGTTAACCCTTTCCCTCATACGACAATTCTGCAGCAAACGAATTTGAACATATTTTGTCAAAAACTAAAAAATCTCTATAATTGAATTGATAAAATGGGACTAAAAGTGGAAAACATTGTGGCAAAAGGAGAAATTGCTTGTTTTGAGCAATTTCTTCTTTTGTCACTATGTTTTAAAAAAGTTACCACAAGTTACACTACAGGAAAATCAATTTTAGTGTTCATTGTATTTGTATGAAATGTAGAAAAAGATGATCCAATGTTTTTCTGAAACTTCTTTATTTTAAACTTTCACTCATACACCAAATGTGGGGAGGACAACTTTCTATCCTTTGCACTCAGGATTGTGGGGGTTAACTGACTTGACTCACTGGTGTCAGAATAAATGGACCAGTTATACCAGAAACTTACCCAGGAAGTGCCATGATATAACTATAAAACTGTTGAAAGCAGCATAAAACATCTTACAAACAAACAGACAATGGTAGATTTCCTGGAGCACAGCTCAAATATAACCTTTCTCTCATACAACAATTCTGTAACCGAAGACTGAAATCTTCCAACACAAAATATGGCAAATCTCCATAATTGCAGGTATAATTATTGACAAGTGTTGAAAACATTGTTAAAAACGGAGAGCTTTCTCATAATGAACATATCTTTTGCGACATTGTTTTCAAAAGTTATCTGCTTTAGATGTTTGGGCATGTTAATAGGAAAGGTTAACCCTTTCCCTCAAACGACAATTCTGCAGCAGACGTCTTTGAACATATTTTGTGAAAAAATTGAAAATCTCTATAATTGAATGGATAACCTGACTAAAAGTAGAAAACATTGTGACAAAAGGAGAAATTGCTTGTTTTGAGCAATTTCTTCTTTTGTCACTATGTTTTCAAAAAGCTGTCTGCTGCAGAGACATCTGAAAACGTTATATGAGGGAAAGGGTTTATGAGTTTCTGTTTATTTTCAGTTTTTATTCCATCGACCATTACTGGTTCTCAACTGGATGTTGATACAGACCTGTGTTCTGGTGGGTTACCAATTTTTCTGTTTACTGCAGTGCAGTGAGTGGAGCCACATTATATGTATGGCGCTGGTTTTATTCTGTAACTACTACACGTTATTCAAGTTGCTACGAGATAGAATTATACTCTCAAAGACATACAAAGATGATGACGGGAGTCAAGGATGATAGCTTAAACCGTTTTCTCTAATTATTTCAAAATAAAAAAACTCTGAAAACATCTCTCTTTCAATGAAAGCATAATTATTGAGTAGAATCACAAAGATTGTGACATGTTTACAACCATGTTTCCAAATGCACCTGTATGTCAGAAACGGTTTACTTTGTATTTGGTCAGGAAATTGAACAAATCTCGCATTTCCAGTTTACAAAACAGTAGTATTACATTTTGTTTGTAGAAATCCATTTTGAAATGAGTTTTACCATACAAAAAACTTGTCTTTGGCATTTATGACTTATTTATAAAAAAAACATTTGCTCTGGCGGGTCTCGAGTCAAAGACAAATTAAAAGGACTTACTTGACATGAACGCTAAAATATCCTGACAAGATTTGACAAAGAGTAAGCTGCCTAGTCATCTGGTCTAAAATAGCAGCAGATATCTTCACCCTTTACCATGTGTAGACTTCTCATGCTTTTGAAGCAGACAACTTTTCATTGGAATTATTGGTGGAAAAAGAGAAATTGCTTTAAACAACCATTTACTCTTTTTCCAACAATGTTTTCAGCTTGGTATTCAAGGAAAGCTCCTACAATTCAAAACGTTACAATATTTCCCTCATATTGTTTAACCCTTTCCCACATGGAACCAATCTGCAGCAGGCAACTTTGAAAACATCTAGGAAAAAATATGGAAAATCTGTAACTTAAAGTATATATATATATATTCTTATCTTATATATGAATAAAATTGAACACATTGTGGCAAAAGGAAAAACATTCTCATGAAGAGCGTTTTTTAAATTTCATCTGCATGTGAAAAAGGGTTAAATCAAGAGAACACTGAAAGTATCCTATAAGCTAAACTGTCAAATTAAGTAACATTTCTCTCTTTCCTAACTTGGATTTTTGGTAACCTAACTATTTTATATATCTTTCAGAGATATGTTTTATGTACTTACTGAGCAATTTGTCTTATTTTTGCTTACATTATTCAAAAATTTAACGCTTTCCCTCATGCAGACACATTCTGTTGCCTCTGCAGCAGACTTCTCTTAAAAACATTGTGGCAAAAGTGGTAAATTGCTCATAATTTGTTTTATATGGGAAAGGGTTAAAAGGAACTTATATATTTTGTTTCACAGCTTATATGTTGTAGTCAACTACATTTTGTTTCATAGATAAGTATGTAAAATAAAGAAATGACTATGAAAGAATACTTGTTACATTTATTTTCCATTCAAATCAGATATTATTTTGAAACTTCACCCACTTATCGGATCAGTAATTTTGTTACCTGCAAGTCCTTAGTCCTCTTCACACAATATTTATCAGGAACTTGTAAATTAGAAAAGCTTTGAATGCAGGTAACTTAACATTGGTTATATCTCAGCAACCCCTGCTGGAATTTTTCTGAAACTTTTGTCAGATGTATTGTATAGTCATGGGACATCATTCAACGTCAACATTTTCAAGGTAAAGGTCATATTTTGGCAGAACTTGAACTTGGTTAGGTAACTTAAACTTGGTTATATCTCAGTAACCCCTGATGGAATTTTTCTGAAACTATGTCAGATGTATTGTTTGGTCATGGGACATCATTCAACGTCAAGTTCATAATTGGGTAGAACTTGAATGTTGTTAGGTACTTAACCTCAAAACTTAACCTTATATCTCAGCAACCCTTGCTGAAACTACATTAGATGTATTGTTGGGTCATTGAACATCATTCAAGGTCATAATTTGGAATAATCTTCTGAACACTCTAGAAGTCTCTTTCTTCATTCAATCTTCACGAAATTTAACCACTAGATTTGTTTTCATCAAATCACATCTTGGTCAAGTTCAAAACTGGGTAATGGGGTAGGTCAAATTTCCTAGAAGAGCGAGACACCCTCTGCATGAGGTCTTGTTTAACAAAGTTACAATATTTGATACAAAGGACAAGTTGTTTTCTATTGGGACTCCCTTGATAGTCCGCTTACCAGTCTTGAGGACTCGTACATTGAAACTTGTAAAGATACCATTGATTAGATGTTATCACATGACCTTGCAGGACAAGTCCCATAACTCTACATCAGGTTTTTATTGAATTATGCCCCTTTCAGGACTTGGTTAAAGTTTTGCATGTAACACCTTTTCTCACAAACCACAGAATGCTAGAGCTTTGAAACTTCACAAACTAATTTTGATGTCATCTGATCAAATTACCTTGCAGGACAAGTTCCATAACTTTTGGTTGATATCAATACCGTCCAAATTTACTGACGCCCAATAGGTAAAAACTTTACTGTCCAAAAATAATATAACCCTATAAAGAAATGAACAGGTTGCCAATGACCCAATGCAATCACGTTGATTAATATTCACTGCCAAGCACAATAACCAAGTATGGACATATTTTACGTTAAAACAAATACACCCTAGACTTATCAAACTTATTAGCTCGCCTATTCGAAGAAATAGGGGAGCTTATGTAATCACCCCGGCGTCCGCGTTGGCAGCTTGGTCAAACATTTGGTGACCTTGTATGTCAAGTCCCATAACTCTGGAATGGATTTTGACCGAATTGTGCCCCTTTTTGGACTTAGAATTTTGGTCAAACCTTTGCATGCAAGGCCTTTTCTCAGACACTGTGTATGCTGTTGCCTTGAAACTTCACACTTATTCAGGGTCATTAGATGACCTTGTATGTCAAGTCCCTAACTCTGGAATGGATTTTGACTGAATTGTGCCCCTTTTTGGACTTAGAATTTTTGTCAAACCTTTACGTGCAAGGCCTTTTCTCAAAAACTGTGTATGCTGTTGCTTTGAAACTTCACACACTTATTCAGGGTCATTATATGACCCTGAATGTCAAGTCCCATAACTCTGGAATGGATTTTGACTGAATTGTGCCCCTTTTTGGATTTAGAATTTTGGTCAAACCTTTGCATGCAAGGCCTTTTCTCAGACACTGTGTATGCTGTTGCTTTGAAACTTCACACACTTATTCAGGGTCATGTGTGGTTTTATCTGATACTGTAAGTCTTCGGTATTATGTTCACTATCAGCATACATCGTATATAAACAAATCTACAAACTTAAAAGGCCCAAAAGGGCCTGTATTGACTTGGTTAACATTTGCATGCAATAGGTGATACTGTGTGACTTTACCTAATGCTATAACTGTTCTGAAGTAGGCCCTGATAGGTGAGCTATATTGTCCTCCGACAACTCTTGTTTTATGTTACTATAATATCAAGCCACTATCTTAGTAACAAGAGCTGTCGGTAAGACGGCGCGCTCGCATATTCCATCGCTTATTATTTACTGAGTCATGGAATCTAATGTAGTTGCATGCAAAACTTAAACCAAAATTTTTAAGTCAAATAATAAAGGACCATAATTTGCATTCAATGCACGGAAGAGTTATCTAACTTGATTATTTATATGGGTGTGATGGTTGGGAAGGGCTGTATAAAGTTTCAATGCAATTCATAATTTGCAGGATAGAGTTATCTTACTTAATTGTTTACAAAGTTGTACAAAGTTTCAATACAATGCATCAAGTAGTAACTTAGATATGGTCTAATAATGCAGTTGTACGCAAAACTAATCAGGATTTCTAAGTTTTAAAAAAAGGGCCATAATTTGCCTTAAATACAGGATAGAGTTCTCTAACTTGATTGTATACATAGGTTAGGAATCAATGCAATAAATCTAGTAGTAAGGGAGATATGTAGTTGCACACAAAACCAAGGTGTGACACGGACGCCAATGCCAGGGTGAGTAGAATAGCTCTCATATTCTCCGAATAGTTGAGCTAAAAACTGTTGACTATATTGTCAAAATAGTCGAGCATGCCATCATACGGTCAGCTCTGATAACATGATTCCATTCTGTTCGAACACATATATTTACATTAATAAAAACAAAAACAAACCAATCTTATATTTGTTTATTAGTTGGCTAGCTGACTTAAATTTTTGTTACAAAATCGATGCGAGTTCACAGAAAAGTCTTTGATAGATGAATACTGGATTGGCTCTCCATGAAAGGTTTTGGAAGTGGCGCCATGTATCTGTTAAAAAGAAAAGGAAA
Organism: Serripes groenlandicus; assembly: GCA_031761405.1. NCBI lineage: Eukaryota > Metazoa > Mollusca > Bivalvia > Cardiida > Cardiidae > Serripes > Serripes groenlandicus. The sequence continues at coordinate 28,392,660 of JASEVX010000005.1, forward strand.
ACATCAATACCAGAAAGCCAGACACTGCTAAATTGTTTTATAACTTAAATGAGCATTGAATTTTGTTTGAGTGGTGTTTTCAACAGTATTTCAGTACTATCAAGTCATTTACTGGGTAGTCTAACTGTATTAACCCTTTCCCACCTGCAGGCGCATTTGCAGCAGACGACTTTTGAAAACATTGTTGCAAAAGGTGAAATTGCTCATAATGAGCAATTTCCCCTTTGTATACAATGTTTTCAACTTATTTAACAATCAAGCAATTTGCTGTTATGTGGGAAAGGGTTAACGGTACTATTTATCCTAATACCCATGACTCAATCCTAATCCTCAATCCTAATGCTATATCCCTAAAACCCTGATTACCAAGGAGGGAACCCATTACTACCATTGTTTAATTCTTTAGTGTGGTCGGATCTCCCCAAGGCAGACACTAACTACACCATGATTATGGTACAAAAATGAGTCTTGGTAAGAAAACGTTTGTGATATTATTTTTGGACTTGGTCAGTGGTTTAGATGTCATTAAACTATTTATGTATTCTTAAATCTCTTGGCCCTTATGTGCAGTTGAGAGAAATGGTTTGAAATTCTTTGGTAGAGGACTAATCAAGGAACATTTGTGTGATTTTATTTTAAAATTGGCCCCGTAGTTTAGGAGATGCTGTTTAAAGAAGTTTTGATTCTTTACTAATATTTGCTTTGGCAGGCATCTTGAGGAGGAAAACGGTATGACCAAATTTGGTAGAAGACAATCTAAGGAACAAACTTGTTGAAATATTTTAAAATTGGGCCAATGGTTTAGGGGTTGATGTTGTGTAAAGATTGATCTTTTTTTGCTCTGGCAGCCATCTTATAAATGAGAACGGTTTGACCAATTTTGGTAGAAGACAATCTAAGGAACAAACTTGTTGAACTATTTTTAAATTGGGCCAATGGTTTAGGGGGTGATGTCGTGTAAAGATTGTTCTATTTTTCTCTGGCAGCCATCTTATGGATGAGAACAGTTTAACTATTTAGTAGAGATCCACCTAGGAAACATTCCTGTGAATTTTTAAAACTAGTTCCATAGGTTTAAGAGTTGTTTGAAGAGAAATGTGAACAAATGGACAGATACAGAGAGGGATATTATAATTAATTTATTCATACTTGAAGCTTATCGAAGGCTAATATTCACCAACCAAGCTAAAACTATTTTAACTCTTACCAATTTTCTAAATTTACAAAAGTAGCAAAACTTCTGAGTGGCTAACCAGCCAAGTTAAAGTGCAAGTTAAACATCATTTCTGATTCGCTTCACAAGCAAAGAAACAGAAATTCTGATTGGCTAAATAATATTTGTCAAACCTAAAAACAGGTTATCATCTAGACTGGTTTGTTTATATGGACCCTTACTCAGAACCAACCTTTGTGATGACGTAGTCTCCTATCTCTGGTTTCTTCATTCCTCCGTTACAGGAGAGCTCGGCATTGGATAAGGCAACAGCAATTCCTGCATCATTTCTACCCATCATTTGGGATCTTTTATTTTCCTGTCATATGAAAGAAGAGCATTCATATAGTTAATTAAAAAGTTTGGTGAGAAACTGGTTCAGAAGTTAGTATGTGGACAAAAGCTTTTGGCCACATTTTACCAAATGAGTGGGCCATATCTCCAAGTATTTCTTGAACTTAGACTGGCATTCCAATTTGGATGAAATATTTTCCACTCCCTCTAAATAGTGACTTAACCCTTTCCCTCATACGACAAGTCTGCAGCAGACGACTTTGAACATATTTTTTAAACAAGAGGCCCATGAGGGCCTATGCTCTACTGGTATGGTTCTTTGGTCATTTTCAATCCAGAGCATGTATGTATGGTGAAGATCGGATAGTAAATGGAGGCTCTTTTGTGTTCACAAGCTGTATTATAGCAATTTTTACAATTTCATGGGCCATAATCCAGTCTTGCATGGGCGGATCTAGCTGGTTTTCAAAAGGAACCAAGCTCTCATCAATATTTAACTACTATCTTAAAGTTTGGTGAAGATCAGATAGTAAACGGAGCCTCTATTGTGTTCACATGCTCAATTATAGCAATTTGGACAATTTCAAGGGCCATAACCCAGTCTTGCATGGGCGGATCTGGCTGGTTTAGGAAAGGAACTGAGCTCTCATGGATATCTTACTACTGTATAAGTTTGGTTGAGATACAATCAAAAGTGAAGACTGTATCGTGTTAAAAAGTTCTTTTATAGCAATTTTGACCATTTCAAGGGCCATAATCCAGTCATGCATGGGCGGATCTGGCTGGTTTTCGAAAGGAACCGAGCTCTCATGGATATCTAACTACTGTATACGTTTGGTTGAGATACAATCAAACGTGAAGACTATCGTGTTAACAAGCTCTTTTATAGCAATTTTGACCATTTCAAGGGCCATAATCCAGTCTTGCATGGGCGGATCTGACTGGTTTTCAAAAGGAACCGAGCTCTCATAGATATCTAACTACTGTATAAGTTTGGTTGAGATACAATCAAACGTGAAGACTGTATCGTGTTAACAAGCTCTTTTATAGCAATTTTGACCATTTCAAGGGCCATAATCCAGTCTTGCATGGGCGGATCTGGCTGGTTTTCGAAAGGAACCGAGCTCTCATAGATATCTAACTACTGTATAAGTTTGGTTGAGATACAATCAAAAGTGAAGACTGTATCGTGTTAACAAGAAATTGTTTACAGACGCACGCACGCACGCACGACGGACACATCGCCACGACATAAGCCCTTCTGGCCTTTGGCCAGTATAGAGCTAAAAATAGAAAATCTCTGTAATTGAATGGATAACCTATGACTAGAAGTGGAAAACATTGTGGAAAAAGGAGAAATTGCTTGTTTTGAGCAATTTCTTCTTTTGTCACTATGTTTTCAAAACGCTGTCTGCCGCAGAGAGCGTCTATATGAGGGAAAGGGTTAAGTCTGATACATTGTAGCGATAAATATAATACAAGATAGCCTACAAACACCTCAGTGGACACCATCCACCACAAGTATCCCTCATATGACAATTCTGCAGCAGACGACTTTGAACATATTTTGTCAAAACATAGAAAATCTCTATAATTGAATAGATAACCTATGACTAAAAGTGGAAAACATTGTGGCAAAAGCAGAAATTGCTAGTTTTGAGCAATTTCTTCTTTTGTCACTATGTTTTCAAAAAGCTGTCTGCTGCAGAGGCGTCAGAAAGCATCTATATGAGGGAAAGGGTCAACCATCCCCACATACAGACACTTTCTCGCACCTCTGCAGTAGACAACTTTTGAAAACATTGTGGCAAAAAGGAGAAATTTATCATAATGAGTTTTTCAACTTTATTCAATAAATGTATATCACATTTATAGTTTCCATATTTTTGACTAGATATTTTAAAAGCTGTCTGCTTAAGATTTGTTGTATATGGTAAAGGGTTAATATGTCCAATCGAAACCTTTCCCTACAGACACATTATGATGCCATTTTACCACAATGTTTTCAACTCTATTCAATATTCATATTTCGACTGATGAGATCTACCCCCCCTTTTAGCCTAGATATTTTAAAAGTTATCAACTTACGGTTTCTTGTATGTGGGAAACATATAATATATCCTGTCTACAGACGGGTGAATAAACAAGAGGGCCAAGATGACCCTAAATCGATCACCTTAGTGATTGTATAGCAGTAAATGATACTGCTAAAGAAATCTTTTTTTTTTATGAAGAGTGGGAATGAACTGCAAAAAAACCCGGCTTGGCAGTAAATGACATTTATAATAATGCATTTAATATATGAACAATTTGAACGAGGACCACCACAGAAATACTCCTTTGAAGTTTGGTTTCTATCAGTCAATTGGTTTAGGGAGAGATGTTGTTTGAAACTAAAAGTTCCTTTTACCCCTTTTCTGATGCCGCCTGGCAGCTATCTTTTTCAACCAATCAATATGGCTTGAACAAATTATGTACAGTGTCACTAAAGGAACATTTCTGCTAAACTATCTAGAAATCAGACGAGAACTATAATAAGAATGGAATTTTAAAGCATTGTCATTTTGCCGCTGTCATGATGCTGTCTGGTGGCTATGTTTTACAACCAATCAGTATGGCTTAAACACATTTTGTAGAGGGTCACTCAAAGACCAATTCTAACAAATGATCTTAGTTTAAACATATTTTTATTGAGAAATAGGAACACATAGTATATGAGCCGTCCCACAAATAAAACAACATAATGAACTATGTGTAATGTATCAACCCAGATACGGCTAATCCGGGCCGACACATTCCGTCTCAGGGGTATAGAGTAATGATTCCAGAAACAAGAAATCTACAGGAAGTGAAGTGTCTGTCCTGGGTGGCATGCTTAGGCTGATCCGGGTCGATACTTTATGTAGAGTCCACAATGTTGGTTTTCTCGCGGGATGGCTCATTTATGTAATACATGTCAAATACAAATGATCTTGGAATCAGAAAAGTGGATCCAGAGAAGAAGAAATTTAAAGTTATGGCATTTTTCTCCCTTTCTGATGTCACAGCAACCGAAGTTCTGCATACAATTTATCATAACATTTCCAATTTAACTGCATCTTAAGTGATAAATATTGTCTGATCCAGGCAATGGTTAAAATATCCAAATCTATCAGGAATAGCATCTTGCTGTTTTAGGTCTTAGTTGCTGTGACTCCGTAACAGGATGATATTCATAAAGCTAATTTGGCGTAAAACTGATAGGGCTACATTTCATAGATTTTTGCCATAAATCTAAGAATAAACTAGAATTGTTTTTGCAAAAAACAGATGTCTCCCCTCAAATATCTGTCAAAATCTCTCAAAACATTCCAACCTATAAATTTGGGACAGATATGGAGCAGACACGAAATAAAGCCTCAAACCTTTGACCTTCAAGCGTGACCTTGACATTGACCCTATATTGTCGAGACGCGGGTTCTGCACGTCGCCTTGATGAGGTAAACATGTGATCCAAGTTTCATGAAAATCCTTCAAGCCGTCTGGGAGATATGGAGCGGACACGAAATAAAGCCTCAAACCTTTGACATTCAAGCGTGACCTTGACCTTGACCCTATATTGTCGAGACGCAGGTTCTGCACGTCGCCTTGATGAGGTGAACATGTGACCCAAGTTTCATGAAAATCCTTCAAGCCGTCTCGGAGATATGGAGCGGACACGAAATAAAGCCTCAAACCTTTGACCTTCAAGTGTGACCTTGACCTTGACCCTATATTGTCGAGACGCGGGTTCTGCACGTCGCCTTGATGAGGTGAACATGTGACCCAAGTTTCATGAAAATCCTTCAAGCCGTCTGGGAGATATGGAGCGGACACGAAATAAAGCCTCAAACCTTTGACCTTCAAGTGTGACCTTGACCCTATATTGTCGAGACGCGGGTTCTGCACGTCGCCTTGATGAGGTGAACATGTGACCCAAGTTTCATGAAAATCCTTCAAGCCGTCTGGGAGATATGGAGCGGACACGAAATAAAGCCTCAAACCTTTGACCTTCAAGCGTGACCTTGACCTTGACCCTATATTGTCGAGACGCGGGTTCTGCACGTCGCCTTGATGAGGTGAACATGTGAGCCAAGTTCCATGAAAATCCTTCAAGCCGTCTTGGAGATATGGAGCGGACACGATTTCGGACAGACGGACAGACAGAAGGACAGACAGACGCCGAGGACAAAAACAATATATCTCCCCTGTATACAGGGGGAGACATAATTACACCAAGACAGACAATGAAGGATCTCATGAGATAAACAAGAGTTGAAAACATTGTGCCACATATCAAGCAATATTCTACAGATGCATTTGCATGTGGAAAAATGTTACAAGGGTTGCATGTACCTTTTCAACTAAGACTAGATGATATTGGCCTATCTGACTTTTGTGCAAGAGTTCAGCTTCCTTGAGATAAACATCCCTGACTTCATTAAATCGACATGTCTTCACATCGTCCGGCACGTCATCAACAAGTTTGTGGAAGGCATGGGTTTTCTGTAAGAAAAAATAAAATGAATAGATCACATTGCCTGTGTACTGTGTATGGCAAAAACATGGAAAATCTCCAAAATGTAAGTATCATTGTTGAAAAAAATAAAAAGTCGTCTTGAGATTGTATCTATATGTGCAGTTATAAAGAGATACAGATGACTTTTGATGCCCGATGGAAAAATTGTTGAATTTCTTCTTATTCTTCAATGCTTTTTTCTCTGTGTCAAAATTATACTTCAATTTATTTCTCCAAATTTAAATTTGTTTTCCTCAATTGTTTCCAAAATAGATGGATCTAAAGGAATATCACATCATGTTAATTGGTACAATAGGTTTAAGATTATATGAGTTGCAAATTTTGTTGCTAAAGGAGAAATGTTCAAAAATCATTTGCTACAGGTGCGCTAACATGTATCTGCACCAGTAATTGCTCATAAAGAGCAATTTCCCCCTTTGTAGCAATGTTTCAACTCTATTAAAGTCACCTGATGTAGATTTGATATATGCTGGAGAAGGTTAAACAAATGGTTTGTTAAAAAACGAGCAATTTCTCCATTTGCCACAATGTTTTCAACTCTAATCAATGATTTAACTTTGATTACAATAGAGACTTTCCATATTTTTGCTTTGATGTAATTCAAAGTCATCTGCAGCAGATTTATTGTATGTGGAAAGGATTAAATTCAAACCAGACCACTGCTTGATGAAAAATTGTACTGAAAATTTTCCAAATAAATGTCTTAAAAAACAAGAGCTGTCGGAGGACAGCGCGCTCGACTATTCCACCGCTTATTTAAGTTACTGAGATAATGGACTCTAATGTAGTTGCATGCAAAACATTAACCACAATTTCTTAGTGGGTGATAATTTGCATTATATGCAGGATAGTGTTATTTAACATGATTATTTTCATAGGTGTGATGGTTAGATAGGGTTGTATAACCTTTCAATGGAATGCATCAAGTAGTTACTAAGAAATGGACTCTTAATGTAGTTGCACGCAAACCTTAAACCAGAATTTCTAAGTAAACAAGAGGGCCATGATGGCCCTGGAATCGCTCACCTGATTTTTTTTTTCACTTTAGCTATATAAGCCCCGCCATCTGGCAAACATAGTTTCCGACCAATCGACTTGGCTTGAAGGAATCTGATAGAGGGTCACCCTAGGAACATTTCTACAAAATTATTTGAAAATCGGCCTGACACTTTTGGAGGAGAAGATTTTCTAAGTTTTCACTATAGCCATAAAAGACAAAATAGCCCCGACCCCTTGTGGCCATGTTTTTTGACCAATCAACATGGCTTGAAGAAATCTGATAGAGGGTCATCCAAGGAACATTTCTACAAAATTATTTGAAAATCGGCCTGACACTTTTGGAGAAGAAGATTTTTTAAGTTTGCACTATAGCTATATAAGGCAAAATAGCCCCGCCCCCCCCTGGCGGCCATAATTTTTGACCAATCAACATGGCTTAAAGGAATCTGATAGAGGGTCATCCAAGGAACATTTCTACAAAATTATTTGAAAATCAGCCTGACACTTTTGGAGGAGAAGATTTTTTAAGTTTTCACTATAGCCGTATAAGGCAAAAAAGCCCCGCCCCCCCTGGCGGCCATGTTTTTCGACCAATCAACATGGCTTCAAGGAATCTGATAGAGAGTCACCCAAGGAACATTTCTACAAAATAAGTTCAAAATCTGCCAACCAATTTGGGAGGAGAAGAATTTTGAAGTTTTTTTCGTTTCGTTGCCATGGAAACCAGAATTCTGCATGGATCCCAATAATTTGAAGGAATTCTGGTGAGGTCATTGAGAGGATGCTTTCTGTGAAGTTTCATCCCAATAGACCCACTGGTTACTGAGGAGAAGATGTTGAAGATTTTTTAAGTTTTCACTATAACCATAAAAGGCAAAATAGCCCCGCCCCCTGGCGGCCATGTTTTTCAACCAATCAACATGGCTTGAAGGAATCTGATAGAGGGTCACCCAAGGAACATTTCTACAAAATTATTTGAAAATCGGCCTGACACTTTTGGAGGAGAAGATTTTTTAAGTTTGCACTATAGCCATATAAGGCAAAATAGCCCCCCCCCCCCCCCCCCCCCCCCCTGGCGGCCATGTTTTTCGACCAATCAACATGGCTTGAAGGAATCTGATAGAGGGTCACCCAAGGATCATTTCTACAAAATAATTTGAAAATCGGCCTGACACTTTCGGAGGAGAAGATTTTTTAAGAATTTTGAAGTTTTTTTCATTTCGTTGCCATGGAAACCAGAATTCTGCATGGATCCCAAACATTTTAAGGAATTCTGGTGAGGACATTGAGAGGATGCTTTCTGTGAAGTTTCATCCCAGTTGGCCCACCGGTTACAGAGGAGAAAATGTTGACGGACGACGGACAACGGACGCCGGACATAGGGCGATCACAATAACTCACCCTGAGCACTTCGTGCACAGGTGAGCTAAAAAAGGGCAACAATTTGCACCATATACAGGATAGAGTTATCTTAATTGGTTGTGTTTATAGTTGTGCACTTGGGAAAGGTTGTATGAAGTTTCAATACAATATTTCAAGTTGTTACTGAGATTACACTCTAAATGTAGTTGCAAAACTTTAACCAGAATTCCAAAAAGGTCCATAACTTGCATAAAATGCTGGATAGAGTAATCATACTTGATTGTTTACATAGATGTGATGGTTGGTAAGGGCTGTATAAAGTTTCAATACAATGCATCAAGTAGTTACTAAGAGATGGTCTCTTTATGTAGTTGCATGCAAAACTTTAACCAGAATTTATAAGTCCAAAAAGGCCATAACTTGCATAAAATGCAGGATAGAGTTATCATACTTGATAATCTACACAGGTGTGATAGTTGGGTAGGGTTGTAGAAAGTTTCAATGCAAAGCATCAAGTAAATACTGAGATATGGACTCTTAATTTAGTTGCACGCAAAACTTAAACCAGAATTTCTAAGTAAAGAAAATGCCATAACTTGCATAAAATGCAGGATAGAGTTATCTAACTTGATAATCTATATAGGTGTGATAGTTGGGTAGGGTTGTATAAAGGTTCAATGCAATGCATCGAGTATATACTGAGACATGGACTCTTAATTTAGTTGCAGGCAAAACTTTAACCAGTATTTCTAAGTAAAAAAAGGGCCATAACTTGCATAAAATGCAGGATAGAGTTATCTAACTTGTTAATCTACATAGGTGTAATAGTTGGGTAGGGTTGTAAAAAGGTTCAATGCAATGCATCAAGTATATACTGAGATATGGACTCTTAATTTAGTTGCATGCAAAACTTTAACCAGAATTTCTAAGTAAAAAAAGGGCCATAACTTGCATAAAATGCAGAATAGAGTTATCATACTTGATAATCTACACAGGTGTAATAGTTGGGTAGGGTTGTAGAAAGTTTCAATGCAATGCATCAAGTAAATACTGAGATATGGACTCTTAATTTAGTTGCACGCAAAACTTTAACCATAATTTCTTAGTAAACAAAAGTGCCATAACTTGCCTAAAATGCAGGATAGATTTATCTAACTTGTTAATCTACATAGGTGTAATAGTTGGGTAGGGTTGTATAAAGGTTCAATGCAATGCATCAAGTATATACTGAGATATGGACTCTTAATGTAGTTGCATGCAAAACTTTAACCAGAATTTCTAAGTAAAACAAGAGGGCCAAGATGACCCTAAATCGATCACCTGATTGATAGTAAATTAGTAGAAATATCTGGGAAAAAGATCAATGAGTGCAATTAGAACTTCAAGGAGTGAACACTTCTCAAGAAACAGCTTATAAGTAAAGGTCATTTATATCTTGAAATCTAACAAGAATTTCAATTAGAATTGAATTATAAAGTTTTTGTCATTTTGCACCTTTTTTGATCTGTTTTTAATATAAATCAATATGGCTTGAACAGTTTTTTTAGAGGGTCACTTAAGGATTCTTTCTACTGAATTATCTCGGAGTTTGATAAGCAGATTATGGAGGAAAGGGATTTAAAGTTTGGTCATTTTACTCATGTTCTGATGCTGCAGCAACCAAAGTTTTACATACGACGCCATGGTTTCAAACAATACAATACATTAACTGTAGTATTTGAGTTCATATTTACCTCTTCACCAATTATGATATCTTTAACAATAGTTACAAATCATGTCATAATTGCTTGTTCACTTTCAATAACAATCTTTTATTTCATCCTTGCTGAGACCCAAAATGTTGCAATTTATCTTTCCACTTTCTGTTGAAGACAACCCTTGCATAATACTCTGCCAAGTGTTACCTCCCTTAGACCTCCCTTAGACCATCAATCTAATAACCATATGTCATTTGAAGCAAAAACTTAATTTTACTCCTTTTCTGATGCTGCTTGGTTGCTATGCCTTTCAACAAATCAATATGGCTTGACAAAGTATGTAGATGATCAATGAAAGAACATTTCTACAAAACTATCTTTAAATCAGACAAGCACTTTTATAAGGATGCTTTATTAAAGTATTGTCATTTTGCCCCTTTTTTGATGCCGCCTGACTGCCATGTTTTTCGACCAATCAGTATGGCTTGAACAATTTTTATAGAGAGTCACCCAAGGAACATTTCTACCAAATTATATTTGAATCTGACAGGCAGATTCGGAGGAGAAGATTTTTAAAGTTTGGACATTTTGTCCCCTTTCTGATGCCGCAGCAACCAAAGTTCTCAACGGAATTTAAATCTTTGAACAATTTTGAAAGAGGACCACCACAGGAACATTCCTGTGATGTTTGGTAAAAATTGTGCTCGCGGTTCAGGAGGAGATGATGTTTAAAGCTAAAAGTTAACGACGGACAACGGACGACAGACTGGACACAGAGTGATCCGAATAGCTCACCTTGAGCCTTTGGCTCTAGGTGATCTAAAAAGGGCCATAACTTGCATAAAATGCAGGATAGAGTTATCTTAGATGAAAATCTACACAGGTGTGATAGTTGGGTAGTGCTGTATAAAGTTTCAATGCAATGCATCAATTAAATACTGAGATATGGACTCTTACTTTAGTTGCATGCAAAACTTTAACCAGAATTTCTAAGTAAAAAAAAGGGCCATAACTTGCATAAAATGCAGAATAGAGTTATCATACTTGATAATCTACACAGGTGTAATAGTTGGGTAGGGTTGTAGAAAGTTTCAATGCAATGCATCAAGTAAATACTGAGATATGGACTCTTAATTTAGTTGCACGCAAAACTTTAACCATAATTTCTTAGTAAACAAAAGTGCCATAACTTGCCTAAAATGCAGGATAGAGTTATCTAACTTGTTAATCTACATAGGTGTAATAGTTGGGTAGGGTTGTATAAAGGTTCAATGCAATGCATCAAGTATATACTGAGATATGGACTCTTAATTTAGTTGCATGCAAAACTTTAACCAGAATTTCTAAGTAAAAAAAGGGCCATAACTTGCATAAATTGCAGGATAGAGTTATCTTAGATGAAAATCTACACAGGTGTGATAGTTGGGTAGGGTTGTAGAAAGTTTCAATGCAATGCATCAAGTAAATACTGAGATATGGACTCTTAATTTAGTTGCACGCAAAACTTAAACCAGAATTTCTAAGTAAAAAAAGGGCCATAACTTGCATAAAATGCAGGATAGAGTTATCTAACTTGATAATCTACATAGATGTGATAGTTGGGTAGTGCTGTATAAAGTTTCAATGCAATGCATCAATTAAATAATGAGATATGGACTCTTACTTTAGTTGCACGCAAAACTTTAACCAGAATTTCTAAGTAAAAAAGGGCCATAACTTGCATAATATGCAGGATAGAGTTATCTAACTTGATAATCTACATTGGTGTGATAGTTTGGTAGGGTTGTAGAAAGTTTCAATGCAATACATGTAGTATTTAAGAACTTGCATGCAAAACCTTAACCAAAGTGTGACGTGGACGCCGACGCCGACGCCAGGGTGAGTAGTATAGCTCTCATATTCTTCGAATAGTCGAGCTAAAAACCACTTCATAATCTAGTGATATAAAAATTCTGTACTTGTCGCATACTGTATGGAAAACAGTAGACCATGCTGTATTTCACTGTTTTAAGTAGTTCTATTGTATCCCTGTGATCTTGATCGGTCTCTCCACAGAATCCTGATATCACATCACTTGTCAGTGTAACATCTGTAAACAATGGATAACCTTTTACATGTATGATGTTCTAAGTGTTTTACCTTTATATATTCATTTTACATCAATAATGAAACAAGCTTTCAGCTTATATTAATCACGCTCAATGTTTGCTTCCTGAAGACTTAACCGGTACTCGCCATTTGTGTGCAAAAATTCCCCACTCATCATGGGACTCAAACACGGGACCTTTCGTACAAGAGGCCAACACTCTTCCTCTGCACTACTGAAGTTCTGAGTGTTGTCTGCTCTGAACACTTTTGATGGAGCACATGTGTCACCCCCTTCCTGCACCCAAACATTAACCCTTTCCAACATATGGCAAATCTGCAGCAGACAACTTTTTAAAAATTCTGGGCATAAGTATGGAAAATCTCTATAAATGAAAGTATTAATATTGAATCGAGTTGATACCATTGTGATAAAAAGGAAAAACATTATAGCATTTTCTTCTTTTGCCATAACGTTCTCAGAAGTTGTTTGCTGCAGTCTGCTCAAACAACTTCATACATTCTAATAACTAGGTTAAAACTTTGTCAAAAACTCGGTTAATAATTCATAAGATAAAAGAAGTTATTACTCGTGCTAACCCTCATTGTCGTCCAACTTGATTTTTATTGATTGATTGATGTTTAACCCTTTCCCTCATACGACAGTTCTGCAGCAGACGACTTTGAATGTATTTTGACAAAACATAGGAAATCTCCATAATTGAATGGATAACCTATGACAAAAAGTGGAAAACATTGTGACAAAAGGAGAAATTGCACGTTTTGTGCAATTTCTTCTTTTGTCACTATGTTTTAAAAAATCCGTCTGCTGCAGAGGCATCAGAAAGCGTCTATATGAGGGAAAGGGCTAACCCTCATTGTCGTCCAACTTGGTTTTTATTGATTGATTGGTGTTTAACACTGCTTTCAATAATATTTCAGTCATATCAATGTGGCCAGTTGAAACATAGAAAATCTCCATAATTGAATGGATAACCTATGACTAAAAGTGAAAAACATTGTGGCAAAAGGAGAAATTGCACGTTTTGTGCAATTTCTTCTTTTGTCACTATGTTTTCAAAAAGCCGTCTGCTGTAGAGGCGTTCGAAAGCCTTTATATGAGGGAAAGGGTTAACACCGCTTTCAATAATATTTCAGTCATATCAATGTGGCCAGTTCACCTACATGTACCCATCTGTTTCTTTATTTGCTCAAACCAGTTTCCAACACAACAGTCTTTCCAAGCAACTGGCTGCTTTTCCTTATGGACTGTTACCTTATTGGTTGAAGGAGATTGACGCTCGTCGCAACGACTTTTGTCAAACGTCAAAAAGAAAGTTGGCCAACTGAGATCCAGATAAGGAGCGTTTGTATTGTTCTAAACTCCATATTTTATCCGCTAACCTATGTTGTGGGTACTCAAAAGAAGAACCTACAATATAGGGTTTGGTTTGATAATAAGAGAGATGTTGTGGGGAAAAGAACTGCAAACCCGTCCTCTGGGCCAAGCTTGGGTTCAAACTCCAACTTCAGGGGTGCGGAAATCCACTGCCCGACATGTAGAATTTCCCTGTTGACTTGTCCGCAGGCAAGTTCAAATAAAAAGAAATGCTCCAATAATTATATCCACCAAATCATTTTAACTCTGAATATGTAACCAAAATATACAGGCATGCCGTATAGTAATAACTCGCAAACTCGATAATCGCCGATTAAATCGTGTGCACTTTTACTTTTAGCTTTGCGGAAGTAAACAAATCTCTGGTTATCAATTTTTGTTTCACTGCGAATAAAACAGGGAACCAGGATTTGTGCATAATTAGGGTAAGGTAAAAGACCGAGTAGAATTCATTAATTGAAGGGAGCCCTGTTTGTCTTTGTTTGACAGATATAAACTTTACAATGTGTAAATTATATTGTATAAACTGATACACGATAACTGAAAATTAACTAATCCCTACACATTTATTACAAGTGATAGATTAATCCAATAATCAAGTTAAGAAAAAAGAAAGAAGAATATTGTATCGGTGAAAAACTGGGTCATTCGAAATCCGGGTAACTTTATAGATCGGTCTTCTACGGTACGAAATGACTGACTTATTGTTGAACACTTTCATATTTTTTCTTAGATTTCGCCATGCCTACCTAGCTATGAACATTACGAAGGTTACATGATAATTCAAATCAGAAAAACAAATATTTTGTTGGGTTTTCATCTTTGAAATCGGGTCAATTTAAATAGAGAAATACGGAGGACCCCATATGTTATGAACCCCATCATTCAGCATTCTTGCTTCTTATCGCTCAGATGAATCGGCACTAAAATTCATTTATTTCAAATAGAAGACAATTTGTTATTTAATACGCAACAAATTAAAATTCAACCACTGATTGTTAGTTTATTTATTCTTTAAATCAATAAGAGCAAGCATTTACTGGCGTCTAGATTTTGACTGAGTTTTATTGTAATTTTTTATAATTTTGTTTTATTTGCATTCAATATTCTTTGCAGAGTTACCATTCCTTACAATCACTCTAATGGATGTGAATCTATTATAAATGATGGCCGATAGTGTAAGAGAGTGATTTGCATCGTCTGCAAGTTGTATGGATCGGGGTTTTTTTAATCAGAAAATGGCAGTAATAAGCCAGAAAAAGAAAGTAAAACAGTGATCTGAATAAAGAATATGATATGAAAGTTAAAACTGGCAAACTGATAGACTGTTGCACACAATATCAGCTCATTTACAGTAAGTCTATTACTCAAAATAAGAAAATATGGAAAAATTGCGGACATTAACTGTGTTGGCGGACAAGTAGATTTTCATATCTTACTTGCCCATGGACAAGTAGATTTTTGATACATTTCCACACCCCGGAACTTGGTAGAAGACGACCACCTTATCTTTTCTTAAAATGTACAAATTTGGTAATGAGCTGTTAATACCAACTCACCAGGAATGACGGATCTAACATGATCTACTAAATCCAAATAGGATTCCCTGGAATAGCCTCGTCTCATAGCCTGTAGAACGCTTGTACTTCCACTCTAGCAGGGCAAATGTAGCTGGTTACAGATATTGTCTCGCTCTTTTATCAAATGAAGAACCTACAGTTTATATAAAACTTGTATGTATGATTGTGTTTGAATGTATCAGCATTGTTTCATTCAGCAATTACTCAGTCAATCTACTAAAGTCATTCCATACCTTAATATCCCCTCGGCTAAAAAGTTTGCGATGGGAATATAGTAACGGGACTGTCCGTTCGGTCGTGCGTTCGTTCATCCGTCCGTAACAACCTTGTGACCACTCTACACTGAACATCCTTCGACCGATCTTAACCAAA
This sequence comes from Serripes groenlandicus, assembly GCA_031761405.1. Taxonomy (NCBI): domain Eukaryota; kingdom Metazoa; phylum Mollusca; class Bivalvia; order Cardiida; family Cardiidae; genus Serripes; species Serripes groenlandicus. The sequence goes on from JASEVX010000005.1 coordinate 28,408,219, forward strand.
CTTGGTATACAGTTAGTATATAGAAGCCTATTTATTTTCAAGGTCATAGGTTAAAGGTCAAGGTCAAAATTGGACTGAATACCGCTTTGCGGTGCCCTTGTTGTCCTTATTTCTTTCCCATATACAGATGTATTTTGATGCAAATGCAGCAGGCTGCATTTGAAAACATTGAGACAAATGGAGAAATTGCTCATTGCTGCTTTTGCATCAGTGTTTTCAACTCTATGATTATCCATTAACATTATTTTCATTAATTAAGATTTTAGATAGCTTTGCCCAAATTTGTTTGCTGCAGGTTTCTTGTATGTGGGAAATAGTTAATTTCTAGTACAACAAGAAGGTTCAAAGGCACACACAAGTCACCTGCCAATAACAAATGAACTGTTACCAAAGTCATAGAGTGGCAGACAGATATAGAACATAGTAATACCTAGGTGTCATCCTGCAAAGTCAAGCAATGCAAAAATATCCACATCATATTGATATACAAAACACTGCAGAAAATCTGTATTGCCAAATTGCAAGCAGTCAATATCCTTTTAGAAAACTATTACTAAGTATCAAGGTTTTTGTGATACACAGGAAAGTTTAACCACTTCACATCAAATTTTATCAAGGTGAAGTCACATGTGAACCTTCATTGACCTGTGACAAATACTGATGGAGATATGTATCTAAAACGCAAAGGTTAACCAAAGTCACACTCAAACTAAACTTTTATAATGTCAATTTTGTATTTATCTTAAATGTAAGTTAGCAAATGTTGATGCCAGAAGAAGCTTCAGACAGACATTGCCAATTGATTTGATGCCTTGGACATAACTATTACTGTTTTGCATTATGACCTTCACATATTTCATTAGTTGTGTTTGTGTTGCTACATACTATATTAGTATTGAAAGAAATTTCATGGACCGTGACAGCGATACCATGAGTCTGAATCACTGAGTACCAGTTACTTCCCTTTTGTCATTTGTCTGCAATTAACCCTTTCCCTCATATAGACGCTTTCTGATGCCTCTGCAGCTATTTGAAAACAAAGTGACAAAAAAAGAAATTGCCACAATGTTTTTCCACTTTTAGTCATGGGTTTATCCATTCAATTATAAAGATTTTTTATTTTTTGATAAAATATGTTCAAAGTCGTCTGCTGCAGAATTGTTGTATGAGGGAAAGGGTTAACAAAATGAATCGTGTGTGAATCTGCAACGTTATTTTATAAGTTGTTTTCAAGTTTTATAAGTCATTAGCTGCAAATGTGTCAAAAATTCTGTCTGCAATTGAAAATGGGTAAACTAATAAAAACAAATTACTTCATCAGGGAAGTCTTTAGGATGTGCCGCTGTGAATCGCACTCGTATCTCCGGATTAACTTGGGAAACTCTGTCTAATAGCTCCCCAAATCTTCTTCCACCATATTTAGTCTTGTACAACGTTTTAAACCCATCCCTTCCTGTTGTTGGATTATCGAGATCCGGAGTTCCGTAAAATCTTGACTCTGACATATCTCTGTAGCTATTGACATTTTGTCCCAGTAAAACTATCTTTTTAACATCCTGTAAAAGAAAATGGGTAGCTCATCCTCAAGCTCTTGTACATGATACAAACCACAGCTTAACTCTTTCCCTAATATAGACGCTTTCTGACGCTTCTGCAGCAGACGGCTTTTTGAAAATGCTCAAAACAAGCAATTTCTCCTTTTGTCACCATGTTTTCAACTATATTCATTTAAAGGGAGTTTCCATTATTTGTGGGATATGTTTTCAAAATCGTCTGCTGCAGATTTGTTGTATGTGGGAAAGTGTTAAGCCTTTGCAGCAGATAACTTTTAAAACATTGTGGGTAAAGGAGAAATTGCACATTTATAAATAGTTATTTCCCCTTATATTCCAGAATGCTTTCAGCTTTGATTGAATTGTTTTTAACCCAGATATTTTCAAAGTTTATCATGAAACAGTTAACACTTTTCACATAAAATAAATCTGCAGCAGACAACTTCAAAATATCTACCGGTAGCCCAAACAAATTAAAATTCCCTATACATTTATATAAATTGAATTGAGTTGAAAACATTGTAACCAAAGAAGCAGTTGCTCATTATGAACAATTTCTTCTTCTACCACAATGTTTTCATGTCTTCGGAGGTGTTAGAAAGCGTCTGTGTACAAGAAAGGGTCTAGGGTGATGGGTAGAAGATTCAAATGGCTTGTTGCCGGTTACGAGCAATTTCTCTATTTTCCACCATGTTTTCAACAGATTTCTGCTGCAAAAGGTGTGTCAGGTAATTAGGACTAGGATTCATGAAATGATTGTTCCAAACCCTGTGTTTGTCTGCACAAGTTTGTTATTAGTGGTTAAAATGATGAGGAATAAGAATTCTCATATTAATGATTGATTGATTGATTGGGGTTTAACGCCGTTTTTAACAATTTCTCAGTCATATCACGGCGGCCAGTTCACCTACTCATGTATTTCCTGTTTTTTCTCACACCAGTACTCCACACAACAATCTTCCCAAGCAACTGGCTGCTTTTCCACATAGACTTAGCCCATTGGTATTCTCATATTAAACATCACAAGGTATTAAGCAAATTATACATTAAATAATTATACTTCATCTTTCGTAACAGACATTTCATTTTAATAAAAGTAGTTGTGTTTATGGCCCTTTCATGATGTGAAAGTGTTATTGTTGACATCATATGAGCCGTTCCATGAGATAACCAACATTATGGACTCTGCAAAAGGTATCGACCCAGATCATCAGCCTGTGTAGTCTGGCCGACACATTCCGTCTCAGGAGGATAGAGGTATAGAGTAATGATTCCTGAAACAGAAAATCCACAGAAGGCAAAAAATGTCTGTCCGGGTTAGCCTGCGCAGCATGCTTAGGCTGATATGCCGAGTCCACAATGTTGGTTTTCTCGTGGGATGGCATTTCATATCATCCTGGTAACGGATAACATCTGATGGGAATTATTTCTCAATGTGAAATTATATCTTTTCTCATCCCTGACTTCGTAGCATTTTTAATATAAATGTATACAACTCACCTGATCTGATAAATGTTTAACCTCTTCTATAATAGAATCTATGGGCCTACTTCTCTCCCGACCTCGTGTAAATGGTACAATACAATAGGAACACATGTTATCACAGCCTCGCATAATAGAACTGTAAATTAAAATAACAATCTTCACCCTATACAACCAACTTATGATGCCTGTGTAGCAAATGACCTTAAAAAATATTATGGAAAGAGGAAAATTGCTTGAATCAACCAGTTCTATTCCGATAACAAGAAAATGGTTGATTAAACAATTTTTTTCTTTTTTCATGATTGTGTTTTCAAACCAGTTTCAAAAATAATACCTCCAAATATTCTAAATGCAATATTTTGGACATGTATCTTTAACACTTTCCCTAAAATAGACGCTTTCTGACGCCTCTGCAGCAGGCGGCTTTTTGAAAACATAGTGACAAAAGAAGAAATTGCTCAAAATGAGCAATTTCTCCTTTTGCCACAATGTTTTCCACTTTTAGTCATAGGTTATCCATTTAATTATAGAGACTTTCTTTTTTTTGACAAAATATGTTCAAAGTCGTCTTCTGCAGAATTGTCGTATGAGGGAAAGGGTTAACCCTTCTCCACTTGCAGACATATTTTGATGCATCTGCAGAAGACGACTGTTGAAAATGATAAGCAATTTCTCTTTTTTCAACAATGGTTTCTACTCTTATCTAGCAATAAGAACATTACCAAAGATACATATCCCCTCGCCAAGTTTTTTCATACATATGTTCTATAGTCACTTTGAACTTTGGCCCAAATCAGGGAAACGGGGACCTGTCCAAGCTAACTTTACAATAAACCAGTGTATGAGGTATGGAGGAATTCTGTCTCCAAATAAAAGGGCTAGAGCGATGAATTTTTCATACAGGCATTGATGAATTAGTCAATGTGACCTTGACTTTTGAACTTTGACAAAGCTTGGTAAAACGTGAACCCCTCCAAATTCTCTAGACACTGAACCTGTGTATGGAATAAGAAGGAATTCTGTCCACAAATGAAAGTGATAGAGCAATGAAGTCATCTTATACAAATGGATTATAGTCTTTATAAGCTTGAACTTTGAGTTAGGCTTTATCTTGAAATCAGACAAGCACTTAACCTAAAAAATTGTAATTTTGCCCCTGTTCTGATGCGGCCTGGTTTCCATGTTTTTCATCCAATTAATATGGCTTGAACAACTTTGTAGAAGGTCACACAAGGAACATTTCTATTAAATTATATTGGAATCTGACAAGAGATTCAGAGGGAATAATTTTAAAGATTGGCAATTCCCCCTTTTCAAATGCTGTAGCAACCAAAGTTCTATATAGAGTTTAAATCAAATGTTTTTCAGCAAGACTATACCAAAACTAAGACACATTCACAAAAGTATGTTATCAAGCAAACAGACTGTTTTTGGAATGGAAAATGTAATTTAACATAACCCTTTTCACATTCATACTCATTTTAATACATCAGCGCTCAATGCCTTTTGAAAAGATTATAGCATATGAGAAAGGGCTGTAAGACACCTAAGCGTATTAACTTCCAACTTTATTTTTATTTTTCTCTTTCTAATATTTTGAAATTAAAACAATCTGAAAAAGAAAAAACTTACATAAAGGCAGTTTTAGATTCCTCATTCAATCTGACTGGCATTACATCTGCGTAAGTCTCGTCAAGAGATAATATCACATTAACTGAAATAAATATCATTAGCTCTTTCCCACATAAACCAAACATGCAGTAGACGACTTTGAAAATATCTTGGTCAAAAATGTGGAAAACCTCTAAATATGAAGGTATTACCATTGAAAAGAGTTGTTGACAATGTTTACAAATGTCGTCTGCTGCAGAGGCATCAGAAAGTGCTATATGTGGGAACAGGTTAAAACCCTTGACTTTATAAAGAAAACTTTAAACATCTCTGCAGCTTAAACATCGTGATGAAAGGTTTAATTGCTAAAATGAGAAATCTTTCCCAAGTCCTTGCCTAGTAGACAATGTTTTCAAATTAGCAGTTATAGTATTAAACTTCCAATTTAGTTCATATCGTCTTTTTATTCACAAGTGTTTTCTTGAAAGCAAAGAACTTCTATTGTCGGTATATTATGATGATCTCTTGTTAACCCTTTCAGCGCCGAATTGTTTAAAGTAGACTCTTCCATGTTCAAAATCATGTGTCTTCATTTCTCATGTAATAAAAGTTTTGGACTATTTTGATAACGAAAAGGCAAACAATGCTGATTTCAGGTGAGACAGCTCGTTACGAGCTGACTCACCTGAATCAGCATTGTTTGCAAAAACATCAATATTGCCTTTGGTGCTGAAAGAGTTAATGATTTAATGGAGTCTATAAATTATAGTATAAAACATTATATGTGCCTGACTAAGGCATATTGTACAAGTTGGTGAAGAGTGTAGATACATCCTGATCAATATCTACACTTTTGTTTACACATGCCAGTTAGAAGCTTCTGTTAACCCTTTCCCTCATAAAGACACTTTCTGATGCCTCTGCAGCAGACGGCTTTTTGAAAATGCAGTGACAAAAAAAGAAATTGCTCAAAACAAGCAATTTCACCTTTTGCCACACTGTTTTCCACTTTAAGTCATAGGTTATCCATTCAATTATAGAGATTAATGGGTAACAGGTGTGAGATTTTTTTTTTTTTTTTTTTTTTTCAATAACCCATGAAGCTGAAATTAAACTGGCCAAATCCATGGGGGCCGGCATTTTGGGTATGTATAAAATGAAACGAAAAACACGGATTGAAACTATTGTCGTCTTTTAACTCATTGTTTTTTTTATACTGATATATGGAAACTCTCCAGAGCTCTAGATAATAGGTATTTTTCATGTTCTAAAATTCTTATTTGACATTCAAACCCTCTGTTATGGGTACTCAAAAGAATCGTACAAAGTGAGACGATTCTTTTGAGTACCCACAACATAGGATTTGGTTGAGTAATAAGATAAATATTGTATGGAAAAGAACTGTTCACTCCCTCTTATCTAGTCCTCTGACTCTCCATAAATGAAAGAACAATAATTATAGTCTATGTGGGAAGGTAGCCAGTTGACTGGGACGAATGTTGTGTGGAGTGCTGGTGCGTGAAAGACAAGAAAAGCATTTTAAAAAACCCTTTCCTTACATACAACAAGTTTGTAGCAGACGACATTGAAATAATCTGAGCAAAAATATGAATAATCTCTATAAATGACGATATCATTACTGAAAGTGAAATGCTTGTTTTGAGCAATTTTTCCTTTTGTCACATTGTTCTCAAAAGTTGTCTACTGCAGGGGCATCAAAAAACGTCTGTATGTGGGAAAGGGTCAACTGGCTACCCTCTTACATAAACATTTTAGCCCAATGGTGGAAGACAAATGAAGACACAATGACTTTAATGAAAATAGCATAAAACTCCAATCACCAATCAGTCAACCTATGATTAGATGGGCTTAACCCTTTCCCACCTATAGACACATTTTGATGCATCAGCAGCAGACGACTTTGTTGCTTAAAACAATTTCTCCTTTTGCCACAATGTTTTCAACTTTTTTCAGTAATTAAACCTACAATTATAGAGATTTTCCATATTTTTGAGTAGACATTTTCAAAGTAGTCTGCTGCAGATGGGAAAGGGTTAGATGAGCTAAAACTTACAGACAAAAGAGAGCTCACCTAATATTCCAATTTTCATATTGTTATAGCCTCGTTTCCTTTTTATAGTTGAAAGATATTTTATCTTCTTCCAGATTTTCTGTTCTGCTCCTTCCCTTATGGCACAGGTCATCACAAGAACAATGTTTGCCTACAATGAGATGGATCAACACATTAATTAACCCTTTCCCTCATAAAGACGCTTTCTGACGCCTATGCAGCAGACGGCTTTTTAAAAACATAGAGACAAAAGAAGAAATTGCTCAAAACAAGCAATTTCTCCTTTTGCCACAATGTTTTCCACTTTTAGTCATAGGTTATCCATTCAATTATAGAGATTTTCTATTTTTTGACAAAACATGTTCAAAGTCGTCTGCTGCAGAATTGTCATATGAGGAAAAGGGTTAGCTTATTGTCACTATAAACACAAGCCCTAATTTGTCAGTTTTATATGGCTTTATTAACAGTTTTACGCATTCTGTAGATATTTCACTGGCCTTGCTGCTTTATAAATGTTGCTTTTTATCATTTGTTTATAATACCTAGTGATGCTTTTTATAGATTCTTTGTATTATACGTATATTTGTTTGTTCAGCACTTTTTAACGTATGTATTTTATGATAAAAGTGCTATATAAATGTGGTATATAATAATAATACAAATACAACAATTCAGCAGCAGACTACTTTAAATACACTTAGGCTAAATTGTGGTTAATGTCTATAAGGCAAAGTTTAATTATTGAAAAGACTGGAAAACATTGTGATATTAAATGGGAGAAATTGCTTGTTTTAAGCAATTTCTCCTTTAGCAACAATGTTTTCAGAAGTGGTCTGCCGCAGAAGCGTTAAAAAGCCACTTCATGTGGGAAAGGGTTTATCATGTCACTCATGCCAAAACATTTTGATACATCTGCATCTGACAATGTTTGAAAATATTAGGAAAACATAGCTACTAAAAAAACTTGCTCCCAAAAGAATTTGTTTTAAATGATGAGTAATTTTATCCTTAGCCATATTGTTTTTAAACGTGGTCTGCTGCAGATGCATAAAATTGCATAAGATTCTGCAATTAGAAAAGGGTTTACAAGCTTTCAGATATTATATGGTCATAAGCATACTTAACCCTTTCCCTCATATAGACGCTTTCTGACGCCTCTGCAGCAGACGGCTATTTGAAAACATAGTGTCAAAAGAAGAAATTGCACAAAACGTGCAATTTCTCCTTTTGCCGCAATGTTTTCCTCTTTTAGTCATAGGTTATCCATTCAATTATAAAGATTTTCTATTTTTTGACAAACTATGTTGAAAGTCGTCTGCTGCAGAATTGTCGTATGAGGGAAAGGGTTAAGCAGACTCGAAAAAGGTCCCGAATGGGTTGAATGGATATCGGTTTTTACTGCCACAACCTCCAGGATATTAGTTTCCCTGTGTCCTTGGCTCATATACTTGCAACTTTTGAAATAGAATGATACTTACATCTGTTATGTCCATTGTTCTCATATAGCCATGTTGCTGAAGTACAGACCAGGCAATTTCCATGTCACTGGTGTTCATCTGACAGCCATACACATCAAAATAAACTGAAACAGAGTGTCAAACAGACAGAGAACTACAGAAGGAAAAGAAAACTGGTCTTTTCTTCAGCAGTTGACTTTGAATTATCTAGGCACAAATAGGAAAAATCTCTATATAATTATAATTATTAAATAGTAGAAACCATTGTAGAAAAATAATGCAAATGCATGTTTACTCATCGGTAGTAGATGACTTTTGAAAATATTTTGGCAATTAAATGGAACATTCATTAATGGCTCAATTTTAGCATTTTCGCCTTTTGTCACAAGGTTTTCAAATATTCATTTATCATACTTTTCTTTTTAGAGATTTTCCATATTTTTGCCTTTAGAAACGTCCAATAAGTTGTATGCTGGAATATTTAAATATGTAGAAAGGGGTTAACAAGTATCAGCTGCAGTCCAGCAGTCATCCAAAGTTAGTCCTTACAGGAAAGTGTTCACAAGACTTAGTGCTTTCCTAACCCTTTTGCACATAAATATGATTTTTGACGCATCTGCAGCAGCCAATTTTGAAAACATCGTGACAAAAGGAGAAATTGCTCAAAACGAGCAATTTCTCCTGTTGCCACAACGTTTTCAACTTTTTTCAGTAATTATCCCTACATTTATAGAGATTTGCCATTTTTTAAGTAGACATTTTCAAAGTCGTCTGCTACAGATTTGCTGTATGTGGGATGGAGTTAAAACTAATAAAAGTGTTTGCAGGAACACATGTGCTGCCTTCAAAGATGACAATATGTGAATGTTGGACAGACAACAGAGAAGTGATCCTGATGTGTTTCTCTGCCAAAAAATGCGGCTATTTGAAAACATAGTGACAAAAGAAGAAATTTAAAACGTGCAATTTCTCCTTTTGCCACAATGTTTTCCACTTTTAGTCATAGGTTATCCATTCAATTATAGAGATTTTACATTGTTTGGCAAAACATGTTCAAAGTCATCTGCTGCAGAATTGACGTATGAGGGAAAGGGTTAAACAACTTGTTATATGCAGACCTCTAGATAAGGGGCGTATTGCATTTTCTAAAATCCTTTTTTGACCATCTAACCCTATGTTGTGGGTACCCAAAAGAATCCTCTTAGTGAGACAATTCTGTTGAGTACCCACAACATAGGATTTGCTTGGATTATAAGAGATATTGTTGGGAAAACAGCTGTTTAACCCTCCTTATCTGAACCTCTGTATATGGTTCTCACCTTTTTTGCCATATCCTATCAAGTCGTCTTTGGTAAGATAAGGAACATATTGAGTCTTCAGATCTCTTGTAGTCAGTGAGCTCCCTCCATTGACAATGAAATGTTCCAAAGGAGATCCCGATGGCAATCTTGTATTCGACTTCTTATAGTCTGATTTTTTTGTTGTTCAATGCTACTATCTGATCTTGATACAGAGGTCGTCAACTTCACACATTGTAAAGCTTTTCTTTGTTTAGATAACCGAGTCAAAATTCTGTATGTAGCTAGAGACATATCAGCAAGAGCAAGTTATCTGCAATAGAATTAAAATAGCAATGGAATAACTCTTTCTGGACATCGATGTAGCTGCTAGACTCCTCAGCAGCAATCAGGTTTTGAAGACATAAATGCTCGAAATGACTTCAAGTCTGTATTAAAATTGCACTTTCAATATTTTACTTTAACCCTTTTCCACTTCCAAATGCATACAATTTTGACACTCCTGCAGCAGACAACATGTGAAAGCAAATAAATTGTTATTTTGGCAATAGAAGAAATAATTCATGATGAGTAATTTCTCCCTATTAACGTTTTTTCAGTTTTTCAGCTCTATTAAAAAATTACACTCTCATTGTCCGAAATTTTCCATAATTTTTAGACAGATGTGTTCTAAGTCCTTCATTGCAAATTTAGTAATAAAACTTTGGTGACCTTGACAATGGAGGTAGAGTGAGAAGCCCCAAACCTATATGTTCTGTAGTTGTAGAGACCAATTTCTCTGATTTTCAGAGCTTCAGCTTTTTATTTTCTATAGGCCTTCTTTGATTATGTACAAGTAACGAACAGCTATATATGCAGGTTGGTTTATTCATTTGTTTAATTTAACCTTGTCCCATTTCAAATCTGCAGATGCATATGCAGCAGATGAATTTTGTAATAAAGGAAAATTCCCCTTTTGTCACAATGTTTACAACTCTTTTCAATAATTTAACTTTCTACTATGGAAAATGTTCATGGTTTTTTTCCATTGTGCAATGCTCCTCTAAATAGATATGACTTTATGACCCTATGCGTAAGTATCATTCATATCTATTTTTAAAGGAGCACGTCCCTGTGGTGCAATCAATGCCGTCTTCTGAAGATCTGATATATTTATGGGAAAGGGTTTTATAAAACCACAGAAGTTTAGTTATAAGTATATGCTACAATGTCATTAACATTAACCTTATAACAACCCCAGTGTGTGAGACTTGATTGAACTTTGGGGTTAACATTATAACTTGCCCTAAACATTTATAATTGCTCTGTGCAACCGCGCCAACACCGACTCCGGGGTTTGTAGGAAATTTATCCTTATACTTCAAACAGTTAAGGTGTTACGGTATAGGTTATTTACAAATGAGAATGAGAAAGCGGTTTTTCAATATCCGAAATCATGAAATATCCGAGTACTGGTAATATTCATCAGAACGTTACAACTTCTTTAATAGATATCGTTATATTCCATACTTTATATAACAAACAGATTGGCAGATATAAATATATAAAATATTCAATTTATTTGTGAAATATGAGAAATATTGGAAACACAAATAATCACTTTATTAACAGAAACATTACAAACCATTTAGGTTTTTGGGGTAATATATAAAGACCAACCACATTGATCAACAATAACGGCCGACCACTAGAGGCACAGTCAGTTTAATGCGCGGGTCTACTCACTGTGATATTTTTTCATCGCAAGATGGAGTTTTGAAAAGATACTGCACGTTCGTTGGTAAAATTGGATGGTATCGCCTCTCACTGTACAAACTTTTAGTTCTAAGATGAAATTAATTATGACGGTAAAAAAAAAAGTTGGCAAAGTGAGACTAGGGGCAACATTGTCTTCTCAAATTTTAGCTCTCCTTTATATGATATATTTTTCTTCTGCTTCTTCTTCCTTGTAATATATACAAAGCTAACTGTGGAGGAACATCACATATGAAAGATGTACAGGGTTTCGCTGTGAAGTGCGCAACACGAAAGTTAAATGCAGATAAAAAACAGTTAAAAACCACTGCGTATAGCCGGTGGCAGCCCGCCAGCCCGTTCTTGAAAGATTCCAAGGTTGAGTGTCTGGCCATGACCTTTGGTCGGTGTCACTAAACAGAGTCTGGTAGAGTCCGGTAGAGTCTGGTCGTCAAATATCCCATTATATCACTGTTTTGTTGTGTTTTTGTATTGAAATGAATAAAATAAAGTGCTTTTGTATCATATAAATAAAAATATAAATGGTATTTGCCTATTTTAGCTCATTTTCGAGTGAATATAGAAATATTATATGCGTGAACACGGACACTGGTAGAGTCTGGTCATTATTAAGCAATAAATGCAAGGTCCTCGTCAGGCGCACGGGCTCTATTTTGGTAACCTAAAATGGAAAACATAGAACAAAAATCCAAAAATGATATAATATAGATCCAAACATTAAATTTTGGACCATGAGAGAGTTCCTCCACGTGTTGTGGCCTGAATACAATATTTCGCAAAATGCATTTTATGAACTATATCAGGATATATATTTATTTTTCAAGTTAAAGTATTTTTGCATATTTTTTAAAAAAAAATGCAAATATGGTTTAGTTTGATTCTATTTTTTGCGGAATGTAGTCTTTAATTTCATATGAATTACATTGTACTTTTAAGTAAGTATATAGCTCTCTAAGTATTTGGTTTAATTAATGTTTATGACATATAAAACATAAAATTATTCCAATCTAGTAGTTTTCATACATTTAAAATCTTTAATTATTTATTAATTATAACACTAATCTGTTGATCACACCTAATCAATTAGTTGGCCCATAATAGAGAGAGAATTTAGTGTATTACTCGTACAGGATGTACGATAGGGCCGCATTATAAACAGAAATTTCACGTCAGCCATTTTGATTTACGAAACACAATGTTATCGTTAAAAATCCTCAATCTTCCACTATTTTCCCGATTATCAGCTGAAATAATATAATAAATAAATATATAATATGACACATATAAATCAAATTAAACTTTTTATAACTTAAAAATCGTATAAAACTGTGTATGTATTACTTAATAATGACCAGACTCTACCAGTGTCCGTGTTCACGCATATAATATTTCTATATTCACTCGAAAATGAACTAAAATAGGCAAATACCTTTTATTTTTTTATTTATATGATACAATAGCACTTTATTTTATTCATTTCAATACAAAAACACAACAAAATAGTGATATAATGGGATATTTGACGACCAGACTCTACCAGACTCTACCGGACTCTACCAGACTCTGTTTAGTGATACCCCCTTTGGTAGCATGTTCCAAAGACGAGTTTCAACTGGGAAATTTGAGTTGCGGTAGATGCCCGTCCTCCAGAAAGGTAGCATGTATCGCATAGAACACCAGTCGGTTGACCGACCGTCTCTTTTGTAGAGGGTCCTATCCAGGGTTGGACATCATCTGGCTGGTGATGTTCACGGTCTTGTAATTTCCATTTTTTGCGAATCTTGCTGCTCTGCGCTGGACCGCTTCCAGTTGTGAGACGTTCTTACTGGTATGCGGGTCCCAAGCAGCGGAGGCATAGGGTACTCTAAGATTGGCCTTACTAGGCTAGTGTAGCACTGGGCAGTGAGCCGAGTGAGTTGTTGGCCTTCTTTATATCTTCTCGCCAACTATTTAGTCAATATTTGGACCTTGTGCAATTGGACATTTAATAGCCATTAAGTATACAAGATCATAGTAAGTACTACAACAAAATATCGATGGAACGGATGGATGCTCCCCGAAGTATAATCAGGACACAGGAATGGTGATAATATGCACATATCCTCTTTCAGTGAAGCTTTCCATAAAGTTTCATTGAATTCAAGTCAGAAGTTCCTGACACATTTTACTATGTCTTATTATATAGCAATTAAAAGGGTAATTAATCTGGGGGAAATCATCGAACCGGAACATGGTGATAATATGAAAATCTCCTCTTGGTAGTGAGCTTTCCAAAAAGTTTCAATTCAAGTTAGGAGTTGCTGAGAAAAAGCCCTGACAAAAGCGAAACGGAATTTTCCTATGTCATATTATATAGAAATTAAAAGGGCAATAACTATGTGAAAAATCAACGAACAGAAACATGAAAATAATATGCAACTCTGCTCTTGTTATTGAAGCTTCCCATACAGTTTCATTGAATTCAAGTCAGTAGTTTATGAGAACTTTCCTATGTCATATTATATAGAAATTAGAAGGGCAATAACTCTGTGAAAAATCAACAAACATGAACAGGGAAATAATATGCATATTTCTTCTTGTTAGTGAAGCGTTCCATAAAGTTTCATTGACTTCAAGTCAGTAGTTGCTAAGACATAGCTCGGACAAATATTTCCTTTGTCATATTATATAGAAATCAAAAGGGCAGTAACAAAAATCATCGAACCGGAACATGGTTATAATATGCACATCTTATGAGCTTCCCATTAAGGTTCATTGAATTCAAGGCAGTGGTTGCTGACAAATAGGCCTGACAAAATGTTCGTATGTCATATCATATAGAAATTAAAGGGCTAACTAAGGGAAAACTCATCGAACCGGAACATGGTAATAATATGCATATCTCCTCTTGTTACTGAAACTTCCCAAATAGTTTCATTGAATTCAAGTCAGTAGTTGCTGAGAAATAGCCCGGACACAATTTCCTATGTCGTATTATATAGAAATTAAAAGGGAAATAACTCTGCGAAAAATCATCAAACCGGTACATGGAAATAATATGCACATCTCTTCTTATTAGTGAAGCCGTCCATAAAGTTTAATTGATTTCAAGTCAGTAGTTGCTGTGAAATAGCCCGGACAAAATGCGTAGGAAAAAGCGTTATAACGCGAAATAAAGGCGTAATAACGCGAAATAAAGGCGTAATAACGCTAAACAAAGGCGTATTCATGCTAATAAAAGCCTTTTTAGCTATATATATATATATATAAATCGATTACTGCTTTGAAGACTCTTTTTCAACCATGGATCTACGACCCAGATCAACCAATTCGCTATGTTTTTTCATTGGCTGAGCTACGATTTACGACCCAGATCAACCAACTCGCTATGTCTTTTGAGTGGTTCAGCTACGATCTACGACCCAGATCAACCAATACGCCATGTTTTTCTCAGTGGCTGAGCTACGATCGACGACCCAGATCGACCAACTCGCTATGCTTTGATATTGGCTCACCTACGATCTACGACCCAGATCAACCAATTCGAATTTTTATTTCAGTGGCTGAGCTACTATCTAAGAACCAGATAAAACAATTTTCTATTTTATTCAGTGGCTGAGCTACGATCTACGACCAAGATCAACCAATTAGCTATGTGTTTTGAGTGGTTGAACTACGATCTATGACCCGTATCAACCAATTCGCTATGTTTTTTCATTGACTTAGCTACGATCTACGACCCAGATCAACCAACTAAGTATGTTTTTTCATTGGCTGAGCTAAGATCTACGAGCCAGATCAGACAATCCGCTATGTGATTTGAGTGGCTGACCTACAACCCAGACCAACCAATTCGCTGCGTTTTGAGTGGTTGAGCTACGATTTACGACCCAGATCAGCCAATACGCCATGCGTTTTCATTGGCTGAGCTACGATATACGACCCAGATCAACCAATGCGCAATGTTTTTTCATTAGCTGAGCTACGATCTACGACCCAGAACAACCAATTCTCTATGGGTTTTCAGTGGCTGAGCTACGATCTATGATCCAGATAACCAATTCGCTATGTTTTTACAATGGCTGAGCTACGATCTACGACCGAAATCAACCAATTTGCAATTTTTTTTCATTGGTTGAGCTACGATCTACGACCCAGATAAGCCACTTTTGTATGTTTTGTCAGTGACTAAGCTACGATCTACAACCGAGATCAACCAATTAGCTTAATATGTGTTTTTCGTGGTTGAACTACGATCTACGATCCAGATCAACCAATACGCCATGTTTCTTCAATGGCTGAGCTACGATATACGAACATTGCGAATTGGTTGATTTCGATCGTATATCGTAGCTCAGCCATTGTAAAAACATAGCGAATTGGTTATCTGGATCGTAGATCGTAGCTCAGCCACTATAAACCCATAGCGAATTGGTTGTTCTGGGTCGTAGATCGTAGCTCAGCTAATGAAAAAACATTGCGCATTGGTTGATCTGGGTCGTAGATCCATGGTTGAAAAAGAGTCTTCAAAGCAGTAATCGATTTATATATATAGCTAAAGTAAAACGACTTTATTTCGCGTTATTACGCCTTTTTCCCCCGCGTTATAACGCCCTTTTCCCGCGTTATTACGACTTTATTTTCGCGTTACTAGGCCTTTCTTTCGCGTTATAACGCCTTTTATTAGCATGAATACGCCTTTGTTTAGCGTTATTACGCCTTTATTTCGCGTTATAACGCCTTTTATAAGCGTTAATACGCCTTTAATTTCGCGTTATTACGCCTTTTTCCCCCGCGTTATAATGCCTTTATTCGCGTTACTACGCCTTACTTCGCATTATTACGCATTTACTTTGCGTTGTTATGCCTTGTTTCGCGTTACTTCGCCTTTTTTCGCAATATAACGCCTTTTTATTTGCGTTATTACGACTTTACAATATTTTTTTCTCAGGTGGTCCTAATAGGCTATCGTAGAAATGAGACTAACCGTTTTTTTAATCAATACATTTTAAACTCACGTGATACAACGAATCTGATACACGCGGTCACCTGAGATAAACTTCACATTGAAGTAATTCAGTAACACATTATTTGAATTGTGTAATAACAAGTTTATCGTGCCAAATCCTTGACTTTAGTCCTCCCAAATGTAAATCGTTAAACTAGGCGTCTGCTTTGGATGAGTGCGAATCGTTTACTTCTTCCATTTCTTTACCGATTTCCAAATAGACAAGCGTCATCCACTTATAGGCTACAAATATATATGGAAAAGCAGCCAAATTGCTTCGAAAGACTTCTATGGAGTACTACTTTGAGAATGCTAGCCTAGGAAACACAAGGGTAGGTGAACTGGTCACCGAGATTTGACTGATTATTTTTAAAGTGATGTTAAGCCCCCCCCCCCATCAATCAGTCTAAACGTTTACGTCATCTGAGATAACAATGCACGTCTGGCCATGGATAGAATAATAATCTGCTGGTATATCCATGTTCTATATAGAACATATAGACGTATAGACAAATGAATCTTCTGGGAAACGTATTTAAGTTATCGAAAATTGGAAATGTCAATGAATCATTTTTTGCAACGAGTTTTTAATCATCTTTGCTACCATTTTTGAATTATCTTTGCTACCAGTTTTGAATTATCTTTGCAATGAGTTTTGAATTATCTTTGCAACGAGTTAACCAAGTCAAAATAATCCAATACCTCGTCTGCTCTAAAAATGACGTCTATGACTGACAGAGAGCCTGTACTGATCGGTACTCGTTATCCGAGTAATGTTTTTCAGTTAGCCTGTAATCATTGATACTCGTTATCCGAGTAATGTTTTCAGTTAGCCTGTAATCATCGGTACTCGTTATCCGAGTAATGCTTTCAGTTAGCCTGTAATCATCGGTACTCGTTATCCGAGTATTGTCTTCAGTTAGCCTGTAATCATCAGTACTCGTTATCCGAGTAATGTTTTCAGTTAGCCTGTAATCATCTGTACTCGCTATCCGAGTAATGTTTTTCAGTTAGCCTGTAATCATCGGTACTCGTTATCCGAGTAATGTTTTCAGTTAGCCTTAACTCACCGGTACTCGTTATCCGAGTAATGTCTTCACTTATCCTGTAATCATCGGTACTCGTTATCCGAGTAATGTCTTCAGTTAGCCTGTAATCATCTGTACCCGTTACACAAGTAATGTTTTCAGTGAGCTGATCGTCATCAGTATTCGTTATCCGAGTAATGTCTTCACTTATCCTGTAATCATCGGTACTCGTTATCCAAGTAATGTATTCAGTAAGCTGATCATCATCTGTACTCTTTATCCGAGTAATGTCTTCAGTTAGCCTGTGATCATCGGTATTCGTTATCCGAGTAATGTCTTCACTTATCCTGTAATCATCGGTACTCGTTATCCGAGTAATGTCTACAGTGAGCTGATCATCATCGATACTCCTTATCCGAGTAATGTTTTTAGTAAGCCTGTAATTATCGGTACTCGTTATCCAAGTAATGTTTTCAGTTAGCCTTAACTCACCGGTACTCGTTATCGGAGTAATGTTTTCAGTTAGCCTGTAATCATCGGTACTTGTTATCCGAGTAATGTCTTCAGTTAGCCTTAACTCACCGGTACTCGTTATACGAGTATTGTCTTCAGTTAGCCTGTAATCATCGGTACTCGTTATCCGAGTAATGTATTCAGTTTGCCTGTAATCATCGGTACTCGTTATCCGAGTAATGTTTTCAGTGAGCTGATCATCATCGGTATTCGTTATCCGAGTAATGTCTTCACTTATCCTGTAATCATCGGTATTCGTTATCCGAGTAATGTATTCAATGAGCTGATCATCATCGGTACTCTGTTAGCCTGTAATCATCGGTACTCGTTATCAGAGTAATGTTTTCAGTGAGCTGATTGTCATCGGTATTCGTTATCCGAGTATTGTCTTCACTTATCCTGTAATCATCGGTACTCGTTATCCGAGTAATGTATTCAGTGAGCTGATCATCATCGGTACTCTTTATCCGAGTAATGTCTTCAGTTAGCCTGTAATCATCGGTACTCGTTATCCGAGTAATGTTTTCAATGAGCTGATCGTCATCGGTATTCGTTATCCGAGTATTGTCTTCACTTATCCTGTAATCATCGGTACTCGTTATCCGAGTAATGTATTCAGTGAGCTGATCATCATCGGTACTCTTTATCCGAGTAATGTCTTCAGTTAGCCTGTAATCATCGGTACTCGTTATCCGAGTAATGTTTTCAGTGAGCTTATCGTCATCGGTATAAGTTATCCGAGTAATGTCTTCACATATCCTGTAATCATCGGTACTCGTTATCCGAGTAATGTATTCAGTTATCCTGTTATCATCGGTACTCGTTATCCGAGTAATGTCTTCAGTGAGCTAATCATCATCGATACTCTTTATCCGAGTAATGTCTTCAGTTAGCCTGTAATTATCGGTACTCGTTATCCGAGTTATGTCTTCAGTTAGCCTGTAATCCTTGGTTCTTGTTATGCGAGTTATGTCTTCAGTGGGCTGATACTCATCGGTACTCGTTATTCGTATAATACCTTCAGTTAGCAGAAAAGTCATCGGTATTCGTTATCCGAGTATTGTCTTCAGTGAGAAGAAAAATCATCGGTACTCGTTATTCGTGTAATGCCTGCAGTAAGCAGGGAAAAAAATCATCGGTACTCGTTATCCGAGTAATGACTTCAGTTAGCTGATAATCATCGGTAGTCGTTATTCGTGTAATGACTTCAGTTAGCTGATAATCATCGGTACTCATTATCCGAGTAATGTCTTCAGTTAGCTGATAATCATCGGTACTCGTCATCCGAGTAATGCCTTCAATTAGCTGATAATCATAGGTAGTCGTTATTTGTGGAATGCCTTCAGTTAGCTGATAATCAGCGGTAGTCGTTATTCGAGTAATGACTTCAGTTAGCTGATAATCAATGGTACTCGTTATCCGAGTAATGACTTCAGTTAGCTGATAATCATCGGTACTCATTATCCGAGTAATGACTTCAGTTAGCTGATAATCATCGGTACTCATTATCCGAGTAATGCCTTCAGTTAGCCTGTAATCATCTGTACCCGTTATCTGAGTAATGTTTTCAGTGAGTTGATCATCATCGGTATTCGTTATCCGAGTAATGTTTCACTTATCCTGTAATCATCGGTATTCGTTATCCGAGTAATGTATTCAATGAGCTGATCATCATCGGTACTCTGTTAGCCTGTAATCATCGGTACTCGTTATCAGAGTAATGTTTTCAGTGAGCTGATTGTCATCGGTATTCGTTATCCGAGTATTGTCTTCACTTATCCTGTAATCATCGGTATTCGTTATCCGAGTAATGTATTCAGTGAGCTGATCATCATCGGTACTCTTTATCCGAGTAATGTCTTCAGTTAGCCTGTAATCATCGGTACTCGTTATCCGAGTAATGTTTTCAATGAGCTGATCGTCATCGGTATTCGTTATCCGAGTAATGTCTTCACTTATCCTGTAATCATCGGTACTCGTTATCCGAGTAATGTATTCAGTGAGCTGATCATCATCGGTACTCTTTATCCGAGTAATGTCTTCAGTTAGCCTGTAATCATCGGTACTCGTTATCCGAGTAATGTTTTCAGTGAGCTTATCGTCATCGGTATAAGTTATCCGAGTAATGTCTTCACCTATCCTGTAATCATCGGTACTCGTTATCCGAGTAATGTATTCAGTTATCCTGTTATCATCGGTACTCGTTATCCGAGTAATGTCTTCAGTGAGCTAATCATCATCGATACTCTTTATCCGAGTAATGTCTTCAGTTAGCCTGTAATTATCGGTACTCGTTATCCGAGTTATGTCTTCAGTTAGCCTGTAATCCTTGGTTCTTGTTATGCGAGTTATGTCTTCAGTGGGCTGATACTCATCGGTACTCGTTATTCGTATAATACCTTCAGTTAGCAGAAAAGTCATCGGTATTCGTTATCCGAGTATTGTCTTCAGTGAGAAGAAAAATCATCGGTACTCGTTATTCGTGTAATGCCTGCAGTAAGCAGGGGAAAAAAATCATCGGTACTCGTTATCCGAGTAATGACTTCAGTTAGCTGATAATCATCGGTAGTCGTTATTCGTGTAATGACTTCAGTTAGCTGATAATCATCGGTACTCATTATCCGAGTAATGTCTTCAGTTAGCTGATAATCATCGGTACTCGTCATCCGAGTAATGCCTTCAATTAGCTGATAATCATAGGTAGTCGTTATTTGTGGAATGCCTTCAGTTAGCTGATAATCAGCGGTAGTCGTTATTCGAGTAATGACTTCAGTTAGCTGATAATCAATGGTACTCGTTATCCGAGTAATGACTTCAGTTAGCTGATAATCATCGGTACTCATTATCCGAGTAATGACTTCAGTTAGCTGATAATCATCGGTACTCATTATCCGAGTTATGCCTTCAGTTAGCTGATAATCATCGGTAGTCGTTATCCGAGTAATGACTTCAGTTAGCTGATAATCATCGGTACTCATTATTCGAGTAATGACTTCAGTTAGCTGATAATCATCGGTAGTCGTTATTCGAGTAATGCCTTCAGTTAGCTGATAATCATCGGTAGTCGTTATTCGAGTAATGACTTCAGTTAGCTGATAATCATCGGTAGTCGTTATTCGAGTAATGCCTTCAGTTAGCTGATAATCATCGGTACTCGTTATCCGAGTAATGGCTTCAGTTAGCTGATAATCATTGGTACTCGTCATCCGAGTAATGACTTCAGTTAGCTGATAATCATCGGTAGTCGTTATTCGTGTAATGACTTCAGTTAGCTGATAATCATCGGTACTCGTTATCTGCGTAATGCCTTCAGTTAGCTGATAATCATCGGTAGTCGTTATTCGTGTAATGACTTCAGTTAGCTGATAATCATCGGTACTCGTTATCCGAGTAATGTCTTCAATGAGCTGATTATTAACGGTACTCGTTATTCGTGTAATTACTTCAGTTAGCTGATAATCATCGTTACTCGTTATCCAAGTAATGTCTTCAGTTAGCTGATAATCATCGGTAGTCGTTATTCGTGTAATGCATTCAGTTAGCAGAAAACTATCGGTACTTGTTATCTGCAATGACTGTAATGACTGCAATTAGCTGATAATCATCGTTAATCGTTATCCGAGTAATGAATGCAACTAGCTGTATCGGTACTCGTATTCGAGTAATGACTTCAGTTAGCTGATAATCAACGGTTCTTGTATTTTAGTACTGTCTTCAGTGAGCTGATTATTAGCGGTACTTGTTATCTGCAATGACTGTAATGACTGCAATTAGCTGATAATCATCGTTACTCGTTATCCGAGTAATGAATGCAACTAGCTTTATCGGTACTCGTATTCGAGTAATGACTTCAGTTAGCTGATAATCAACGGTTCTTGTATTTTAGTACTGTCTTCAGTGAGCTGATTATTAGCGGTACTAATTATCGAGTTTTTCTTCAGGGTGTAGATCATCATCGGTTCTCGTATTCGAGTAATGACTTCATTTAGCTGATAATCATCGGTACTCGTTTTACAAGTATTGTCTTCAGTGAGCTGATTAACATAGGTACTTGTTATCCGAGTATTGTTTTCAGTGAGCAGAAAATCATCGGTACTCATTATTCGTGTAATGCCTTCAGTTAGCAGAAAATCATCGGTACTCGTTATCTGCAATGACTGTAATGAGCTGATAATCATCGGTTCTCGTTATTCGAGTAATGTCTTCAGTGGGGCTTATAATCAGTGAGCTGTTAGCCTGTAATCATCGGTACTCGTTATCCGAGTAATGTCTTCAGTTAGCCTGTAATCATCGGTACTCGTTATCCGAGTAATGTCTTCAGTTAGCTGATAATCATTGGTACTCGTTATCCGAGTAATGTCTTCAGTCAGCTGATAATCATCGGTACTCGTTATTCGTGTAATGCCTTCAGTTAGCAGAAAATCATCGGTACTCGTTATTCGTGTAATGCCTTCAGTTAGCAGAAAATCATCAGTACTCGTTATCTGC
The DNA here is from genome assembly GCA_031761405.1 of Serripes groenlandicus. Classification (NCBI taxonomy): domain Eukaryota; kingdom Metazoa; phylum Mollusca; class Bivalvia; order Cardiida; family Cardiidae; genus Serripes; species Serripes groenlandicus. The sequence goes on from JASEVX010000005.1 coordinate 28,430,465, forward strand.
AATGACTGTAATGACTGCAATAAGCTGATAATCATCGTTACTCGTTATCCGAGTAATGACTGCAACTAGCTGATAATCATCGGTATTCGTATTCGAGTAATGACTTGAGTGAGCTGATAATCATCTGTAGTCGTTATTCGAGTAATGACTTCAGTTAGCTGATAATCATCTGTACTCGTTATCCGAGTAATGACTTCAGTGAGCTGATAATCATCTGTACTCGTTATCCGAGTAATGACTTCAGCCAGCTGATTATTAGCGGTACTCGTTATCCGAGTAATGTATTCAGTTAGCTGATAATCCTCGGTACTCGTTATCCGAGTAATGACTTCAGTCAGCTGCTAATCATCGGTACTCGTTATTCGTGTAATGTCTTCAGTTAGCAGAAAAAAAAATCATCGGTACTCGTTATCTGCAATGACTGTAATGACTGCAATTAGCTGGTAATCATCGTTACTCGTTATCCGAGTAATGGCTTCAATGAGCTGATAATCATCTTACTCATTATCCGAGTAATGACTGCAACTAGCTGATAATCATCAGTATTCGTATTCGAGTAATGACTTGAGTGAGCTGATAATCATCTGTTCTTGTATTTTATTACTTTCTTCAGTGAGCTGATTATTAGCGGTACTCGTTATCCGAGTTTTGTCGTCAGGGTGCAGATCATCATCGGTACTCGTATTCGAGTAATGACTCCAGTTAGCTGATCATCATCGGTCCTCGTATTCGAGTAATGACTTCAGTTAGCTGATACTCATCGGTACTCGTTTTACAAGTATTGTCTTCAGTGAGCTGATTAACATAGGTACTCGTTGTTTAAGTAACGACCTTAGTAAACAGATTGTTATCGGTGCTTGTTATTTGAGCAATGACTTTAGTGGGCTGATCATCATCAGTACTCGTTATTCGAGTAATTACTTCAATGCTCAGAAGATCATCGGAACTGTTTATTCGAGTATTATCTTCCGTGAGCTGATAATCATCTTGACTCGTCATTGGAGTATCGACTTCCTTGAGCTGATTATCATCGTTATATGTAATTTAAGTATTGCCCTCAATATGCTGATTATCATTGGTACTCGTTATTCGAGTAATGAATTAAGTGAGCGGATTATCGTCGGTACTCGTTATTCGAGTGTTGTCGTCAGTCTGTAGATCATCATCGATACTCGTATTCGAGTAATGACTTAAGTTAGCTGTTAAGCATCGGTACTCGTTATTCGAGTAATGAATTCAGTGAGCAGATTATCATTGCAACTGGTAAATCGAGTATCGACTTCAGTTAGCTGATAATCATCGGTACTAGTTTTACAAGTATTGTCTTCAGTGAGCTGATTATAATAGGTACTCGTTTTTTGAGTAACGACCTCAGTGAACAGATTATTATCGATACTTGTTATTCGAGTAATGCATTTAGTGTGCTGATCATCATCAGTACTCGTTATTCGAGTAATTACTTCAATGCTCAGAAGATCATCGGAACTGTTTATTCGAGTATAATCTTCCGTGAGCTGATACTCATATTGACTCGTTATTGCAGTATCGTCTTCCGTGAGCTGGTTATCATCGTTATACGTAATTGAGTATTGCCCTCAGTATGCTGATTATCATTGGTAACCGTTACTTTTAAAAATATTGTCTGAAGTGAGCTGCTCGTCGGTACTCGTTATTCGAGTTTTGACGTCAGTGTGCAGATCATCATCGGTACTCGTATTCGAGTATTCGAGTAATTTCTTAAGTTAGCTGATAAGCATCGGTACTCGAAATTCGAGTAATAAATTAAGTGAGCAGATTATCATTGAAACTGATAAATCGAGTATTGACCTCAGTTAGCTGATTATCTTAGGCACTCATTGTTTGAGTAATGTCTTTAATATTAGAACTGTTTATTCGAGTATTGTCTTTGGAGTATCGTTTTGCGTATGATACTCATCTTGACTCGTTATAGGAGTATCGTCTTCCTTGAGCTGGTTATCATCGTCATACGTAATTTGAGTATTGCCTTCGGTATGCTGATTATCATTGGAACTCGTTATTTAAGTATTGTCTTAAGTGAGCTGATTATCATTGGAACGCGTTATTCGAGTAATGTCTTAAGTGAACTGATTACCACCGGTACTCGTTATTCGAGTAATGTCTTAAGTGAACTGATTACCACCGGTACTCGATATTCGAGTAATGTCTTAAGTGAACTGATTACCACAGGTACTCGTTATTCGAGTAATGTCTTAAGTGAGCTGATTATCAACGGTACTCGATATTCGAGTAATGTCTTACGTGAACTGATTACCACCGGTACTCGTTATTCGAGTAATGTCTTAAGTGAGCTGATTATCAACGGTACTCGTTATTCGAGTAATGTCTTAAGTAAGCTGATTATCAACGGTACTCGTTATTCGAGTAATGTCTTAAGTGAACTGATTATCAACGGTACTCGATATTCGAGTAATGTCTTAAGTGGACTGATTACCACCGGTACTTGTTATTCGAGTAATGTCTTAAGTGAACTGATTACCACCGGTACTCGTTATTCGAGTAATGTCTTAAGTGAGCTGATTATCAACGGTACTCGTTATTCGAGTAATGTCTTAAGTGAACTGATTACCACCGGTACTCGTTATTCGAGTAATGTCTTAAGTAAGCTGATTATCAACGGTACTCGTTATTCGAGTAATGTCTTAAGTGAACTGATTACCACCGGTACTCGTTATTCGAGTAATGTCTTAAGTAAGCTGATTATCAACGGTACTCGTTATTCGAGTAATGTCTTAAGTAAGCTGATTATCAACGGTACTCGTTATTCGAGTAATGTCTTAAGTAAGCTGATTATCAACGGTACTCGTTATTCGAATAATGTCTTAAGTGAACTGATTACCACCGGTACTCGATATTCGAGTAATGTCTTAAGTGAGCTGATTACCACCGGTACTCGTTATTCGAGTAATGTCTTAAGTGAACTGATTACCACCGGTACTCGATATTCGAGTTTTGTCGTCAGTGTGCAGATGACCATAGGTACTCGTCATTGGAGTATCGTTTTAAGTGAGCTGATTATCATCAGTACTCGTTATTCGAGTATTTTAATCAGTGTGCAGATCATCATCGGTACCCATTATGCGAGTAATTACTTCAGTCAGCAGATAATCACCGGTTCTTGAGCTGATCATCATCCGTACTCATTATTCGTGTAATGTATTCAGTTAGGTACTCGTTATTCGAGTAATCACTTCAGTGAGCAGATGATCATCGGTACTCGTTATTCGAGTAATGTCTACAGTGAGCTGATTATCTAATGTACTTGTTGTTTGATTTATGTCGTCAAGCGAACTGATTACCCTCGCTACTCGTTAATCGAGTAACGTTTTCAGTGACTGACAGATAGCTGACAAGTATCAGTTCTCTCTGTTCGAGTAATGTGTCTTCAGTGATTGACAGTGAGCGGACAATTAACAGTTATCTCTGTTCGAGTAATGTCTTCAGTAATTGACAGTGAGCAGACAATTAACGGTTCTCTCTGTTCGAGTAATGTCTTCAGTAATTGACAGTGAAGGGACAATTAACGGTTCTCTCTGTTCGAGTAATGTCTTCAGTAATTGACAGTTAGCAGACAATTAACGGTTCTCTCTGTTCGTGTAATGTCTTCAGTAATTGACAGTGAGCGGACAATAATCAGTTCTTTCCGTTCGAGTAAGGTTTTCAGTGAGCTGATAAAATCCTGATATATTGGCGTCAATATGTATCTTTATTAGGGAAGGGCGGGGTAAATCCCTTGATATGTAATCTGTGTTTTGGAACAGAATGTTTGACGACAAGCCTTTTTTTCCCAAAGAATCTCACACACACAAACAAATTAATTTATCGACTGTTCAAGATTTAGAATCGCAATTTAAAATCTAAGAATTTCATTTCAATTTTATCTACATGTTTTTGTCCAAAAGAAAAGGTTCAATTTAAGCGGACCATTTTACCGTTTATTCCGTTGTCAACGTTTATGATTTGAATGTTGTCAACAAAATTCACAAAACTTCAATGTGACACAGTTGTCTACCAAGGTGCAGTGCTATGCGGCAGGCAGGACATTGATCTACTTCACAGAGGTCAAAGTCGCACTTGAAGGACAAATACAAATTTATTTCGTAAACATGTCATGTTATTGTAACTTTTTTTTGCTCCTTTGGTTCAAGGGGATCTACTCTTTTCACTCTCTGAACGTCGTCTGTCCATCGGTTACTTTTATGTTTTGACATTTTAGATCACCCGAGCCTAAGGTTCAAGGTTCACTCTCTGTCCGTCGTCCGTCCATCGGTATTTATTAGCTTCAAACGACATCTCTTTCAAAACCTCTCAACCAATATCAATAAAACTTTCACATGCATGATCCTTTGATGGTTCTCCTTTAAACAAAATGTATCAAAGATGAACATTCAATATTGAAATTTGGTGTGTATGCATCAGAAAAGGGAGAAACATGCCAAAACCTTAAAATTCTTCTCCTCTGAATCTTCTCGGAATATTTAAAGATAATTTGGTAGAACAAAACAAGTTGAAACCATATTGATTGGTTGAACAAAATATGGAGGCCAGACGGCATCAGGAATGGGACAAAGTGGCAAAACGACAAAATTCCATTCCTATGAAAGTGTTTATCCGATTTCAAGATAATTAAGCAGAAATGTTCCTTCATTGACGCGCTTCACAATTTATTCAAGCTATATTATTTGATGGAAAAACAAAGCTACAAAGCGGTATCAGAAAATAGGTAAAAATAATGATTCAAATATTGTTTGGCCGACACGTGTCTTAGTTAACGCTTTTCCTCATATAGACGCTTTCTGGCGCCTCTGCAGCAGACGGCTTTTAAAAACCAGTGA